>CM032325.1:3196173-3401092 GCA_019022515.1 Quercus aquifolioides | reverse complement strand
TAAAATAAAATTTTCCAAAATTTAAATCAATTTCTTTGCACTTACCACATCAAAAATATACCTATTTTGAACCCATGACCTCATCTCTCATCTTTCATGCCATTCTTGTTGGATGAGGAAGTGCCATTTGGCTAGAGCTCATTGGCTCCTAGGAAGTTCAGAATGAATCAAGTAATTTTGGTTAAAAGGTTCTACATGTTGACCAGGGATGTTGATAAATTTCGAGCAAATTAATCCTGCAAACTCTATTCAAGTGTGTCATTACTTTATATTTTGAGCATATAACATAGTCTGTTATAAAAGTTGTCCTCGTGAATTTTCTTCTGACAGCCTCAAACTCAAGAGGTTAAGAAGGAAATTACGGATAGGGTGTCCAAGCAGGCTTTGACATTACACTTACAAAGCATAAGGGCCAGGTACAAGTTATTCCCAAAATGCTTGCTTTAATGTGAACTTTTATGTTAATTGAAATCTCATGTCAATGAACTTTCCCATTTTTGGTTTTTCTGTATAAGTTGGCTCAGTGCTTAAATTTTTTCCCTCTCTTTCTTCAGTATGAAAGTCCAAGGCTTATATGTGTACTATATACCGCACCAACCTGCGCTCCATGCAGGACTTTGAAGCCAATTCCTAGTAAGGTACACTGTTTGAAACTTGTTCTGCTTTTGCATTATAGTTCAATATCAATGCTAGCTTAAGCTAATTTGTTGTGGTTAATGATATCTCAGTTATGATACACATGATAGGAACCCATTCTAGCCATGTGAAATTTTGGTAAAAGAAATTCATTATGTTATATAAAATCTTGACATGTATGCAGCATGTGTTTTTTTGATAGGTAACGTGTATGCAGCATGTTGCAGATGACAATCTGTTAATAAAAGAGGAGATGGTAATTTAAAGAAAATTTGCGTGTTTCATATGTTGGGCATAATACAAATTAAATTCTGATCCTAGTGAGTCCGATAAAGTGCCTCAGGAGAAGTGACAGACATATGGAAAAATAATGTGCCTTTCACTTGAAGCTTGCACAACATGAAAGGACAGTTGCAAAATATATCTACGTTATTTTTTCTTCTAGCATGGTTGACTCTAGGGGGTAGCACAATCAGTTGGGAACTGCATCTCATAAAGCGAAGGTCACTGATTTGAATATTACTTCCTTAGGGCCAAAGTCACTCATCCCAAAAAAAAAAAACATTTATGGTTGAGTTTGAATATTTTATAGGAATTAAAAAAAAAATTAAGTTGTGAAAATTAATATATATATATATATATATAAATAAATATAAAATATCCCTTTCTTAGGGCCAAAGTCATTCATCTAAAAAAAACACATTTATGGTTGAGTATGAATATTTATAGGAATTTAAAAAAAAATTAATTGTTAAAATTAAAAAATATATACACACACATATGTTGGGGTCAAGTTACACTTAGTGTAATTCTTTCTTATTATTATACCTCTTAATAACTTTGCATCGAGTTCGTATTTTGAAAATTCTCATGTTGGAATACGCATTCTCTTTGTTTTTAACATGCCAAATTTGTCAAATGGATGTTGGTTACTATCCAATCCAAAAACTCATCTTATATTTATAATTTTTTAAAGTACAAAGAACTTTGAACTTTAAACATTTTATACATGAGATAGTTTTTGATCTCTGGTCACTTTGATATTTTGCATGCATGAAATGTGAAAAGAGAAAATGTAATTGAACGATGGATTTGTTAAAAAACTAATCCAATGCAAAGTTTGAAAGTGGTGTAATATTGACAAGAGTTACACTAGATGTAACTTGAACCTAACCATAAACCAAAAGGAGGAAGGAGTGTGCACTTAAAATCCAAATATTATAGCACAATGAATTTCTCTTGAAGTTGTGAAATCAGAACCAAGAAATTTAGTACTAAAGCATGTAATCCTAGCAAAACAATAATCTTTCTCCTTCATTATCTTTTTGTCTTCAGGATAGGTAAATACACAATTCATGCATTTGCATGGGACTGAACTTGTGATCTCATCCTTCATCCCCTTTTTTAAGCAGGGAGGAGATGCCAATTGATATAGGATCGTTATACCAACTGATGTTTTTGTTTTCAGAAAATAGAAACATATTTTTGTCTTTTTGAACTGAAGTTTTGGTTAATATATAGTTTCAGAACGCAAGTTTGACTGGGGTCTATATTGTGGATAACGATATATATTTTAATAGAGTTTTTCACTGTTCGCATGCCACCCAAGATTATCAAACAACCAGTGTGACTGAAAGCAAAGTTCCATGTTACTCTTGGTTCTTTGTTAATACATTATTTTGCCATGACCTAAGAACAAATATATATATGGGGAAATATAAATGACCCCAGGGATTAAGGCTTTTTTTGTTTGTTTTTTGTTGTTGTTATATATATATATATATATATATATATATATATATATATATGGGAAATGTGTTGCAGTGCTTTTGGAATGAAATTTGGTCGTTTCTGATATTAACTTGGGTAACCAAAAGACAGAAAAATACTAATTATGGAGCTGTGGTGGGTGTTAGTTTAATAAGTAAAAGCATGAGCCAAAGGCAGTAGCATTAGTATAATATAGGTTTCATCATGTATCGAGTTTGGCTTTATAGATGGAAGATGTAGTCCCAAGTACATGTAAATATAACATATCTTGATTTTCTGCATTGAATGCCACATATTTTCTACCAGAAAAACAAGCCATTTTATAATCCTTAATGAATAAGATGACATCTCCAAAAATTTCTTAAATTGGAACGTGGCGAACTGCAGTACCAATATCCTTAATGGCCAACGTATCACTTGGAACCTTTCCACTATTGCAATTGGTCCATACTTAACTGTGGATTGTGAGTGAAAGTTGCATCGTGTAAGTGATTCACATATTCTGATAAAATTGCATAGCATATGTTATAGCCAAGTCAACTCAAGACCAGAAATAGAGTATTACTGGGAAGAAGTTACCAACGTTGTGTGAAGAGAATAAACGAGCAATGCTTCTCATGCGTGATGGAAACTTTACTTTATGTTTCACGATTAATGATTCATGCTTCATATTGTTGAATGACTTTCTAAGAATATGTCAAACTTATACTTAAACTTCTGGTGGCAGGTGATAGACGAATTTGATCAGAATGTACATTTTGTTGAAATTGATATTGAGGAAGATCCAGAAATAGCAGAAGCAGCTGGAATTATGGGTACACCATGTGTGCAGTTTTAAAAAAATAAGGAAATGCTAAGGTTGGTTATATATTGTCCTTTCATTTGTCCCACTGCATGTGCTTTCTTGGATTTTTATTTTTTTCCTGCCCTCTCAGACTTAATTCTTGCTATCCAGTTATGTTTTTCTAAGTAAGTCTTCTTATTTGATTGGTCCAACTAAATACGTGAAATTCATCAGATCTCCTGTTTTCTTCTTTTTCTTCGTGGGACTATGACTGACAAACTCATTGTGTTAACCAATTTTTGTCATTACATGGAGGTGTTTCATTTGGCAAAATTTTGCATATTGATGTGAAATGTTATGATATTGATACACAGCACAAAAGTGGTTCTATTTCTTGTGTTTTAGTGGTTGAGTGATTTTGACTTTGGAAAGCTTTCTTTTCAATTTATGGGAGGGAATTAGGGAAATTATCATCTTGTAACGACTCTCTAAGAATGTCTTTTGCATGAATCTAGTCCCTATTTACTTGGTTTGTGGTTCTCGGCTGCCACTTACTGTTTCTATTCTGGTTATGCAGGACTGTGTCAGGGGTGAAAATGAAGAGAGAGTACAAAGAATTTGTTGAAGAAAATAAATGAGAGAATTTCAAATTGGGTGATGCTCTCATTTCGTGATCCAATTTTGTTCCTTCTAAAGAATCTAGTTGAATAATGCCTTCAAATTTTTAGTGATGTCTCATATTGATCAACTACACTGTAAATTATACAAGCAGAGCAACCAATGCATTGGTTACGGGTTTTGAATATCTTTCTTTTGAATTTCAATGATTTTGTAAATTGGATTCAGCTTTGAATTTTATAAGCATGTGGATGTAGACAGGAGTTTTACGGCCACAACAAAATCTTACAACATTTTATCAAGATGTGAGATGACAATCCACCATAGGTCAAAATAAAATGTTAAAAAAAATAATTATAATGGAGCTCACTAGAGCTCAAAATGAGGATGTTGTAAAAATGTTGATAGATTTTATTGTCCCTTGACTTTCTCTATAAAAATAGTCTTACACTAGTGGAGTGAGATGCAATTTTTTGTTTGTGCGGTCTGAAACATACTATCAATTGCAATAGAGTAGAAGATTGATGATTAATCATATTCTGCTAGAGAAATTTCTTTGTAATTATTTTTTTGCTCATTTTTCACTCCACTTGTAACATTAACATTACTAGCCAAAAAAAGAAGAAAAGAAAAAAGAAATCGATAAAATATCCTTTATTGAAAGGAGAGAAATACTCAAATTAGTTAAAATTGCTAGGGAAAGGAAGAGTAGATAGAGTAGTTGGTTGTTTCGAGTATATATATATATATATATATTTTTTTTTTTTTTAATATGATAGAATTTTAGTATATGGTGTCCGCTAAATAATGATTGCCTTTTATTATCAAGCCAAGGCACAAAAAATGGTTTATTCAAGGACGAGATTTTACTAGTTGAGTTAGCTGGAAATCATTGATAAAATATTCTTTACTTTATTTGATAAATTGATATTTTCTTTTTAAATACTCATTTATTTTTATTTTTGATCCCAAAACGTTGGAAACACCAAGTGGTTTGATGATGATTTTCTTCAGCTTTCCTTTGGTAAGTTCGATGATTTTCTCTCCCTTGCTTTAGATTCAATTGAGGCCCTAGCGATACAAGCTAGATTCAATAAATTAATTGCTTTTGTAATAATCCTTCATTTGAATTGACCGTAAGGAATCCCCTCCTATTTAAATCTTCCAGTTCTCTCCATTTTTTTTTTTAATTAAACTAGTGGATATCCTGCGCAATGCACGGTGCATTTTGATAAATTTAGTAAAAAATTATTTATGATCAAATGATTTCATGAACACTATTATTGTTTATCATAATTAAACTATGAAGTTTTCTAGTAAAACAAAATTGAAACTAAATAAATTGGGGAAAAAATTCTTGTAATTCATGCAACAAACGTCACCATATTACGTTCACATTGTCACCTACAAACCTCTGGTGGTTCTTAGGTGTCTTTCTTGTATGATTTATTCTTTATATATAGATTTTATAGTGTTAATTTTTATATTTCTTAAGCCACTAAAGTCTCTATCTCCACTATATCAACACCTATAATTTGTATGTCAGTGAAAGTAGCTTTTCTTTAGTTTCAGAATTGGTATGAGATAAAATTAAGGCCCATTAATATTTTAATTAAACAAAAGTTTGATTTTCTAAGACCTCAATTATAATAGGGTGAAAATTGAAAGAATGATATCTTAATCAATTAGCTATAAAATTTGCTAAAATACAACAACAGAAACAATAATGTCATAGTGACGCAATAATATCACAATTTAACCTCCAAATTTTAATTGAACTAAAAGCAGCCAAAACACCAAATTTACTACGAATCCTTACCAAGTATATGCATCATACAGAAAACCCAAAATCTAAATTAGCACATAATATGGAAAAACCATCCCAACCACATTACAAAGCTACATCAGTAAAAACAAATACATAAAATCTAAACAAAATATTAAAGGTGAACATAATATTTTGGAAGTTAACATACCTCTCAGAAAGGGAACCAAAGATATTGTGAGAGAAATTATGAAAGTTTGATTTTTAAGTCCAAGGAAATGGGGATTTATATTTGACAAATGTGGAGATAAATAATCACAGGACAAAACTTAGGTATAGTACTTTAGGTTTTGTTCCTTAGGTTCCTCTTTTAAGATTCAACCATGTAGTTAATTAAAAAATACACTTTCATTCCATGAGAAAAAATCCATATGGCAGAATTTTAAAAGGAAAACCTAAGGAACATCACTTAAATACTATACTTAAATTTTGCTCATAATCATATTGCTCAATATTCATTGAATCTGACTCTTGCAATTCTGTATTGAAGTTAGTCTTATGCATAAAATTGAAAAGTTTTCTTAATCCCTATCTTTTCCATGACTTTTTAGATCCACCCGTATCTATCCAAAGCATTTCAAATAATAAATGTATACACATTATTTGAATTTTATTAATGCATCAAAATAAATGCATATGTCATTACTTAATAGTTTGATATAAATGCTAAATTTAGATGAGGGGGAAGCCCAAATGAAAAAAAAAAAAAAATGTCATACAATACGCCACTTGTTAGAACCTCGTGCTCTTGCGCATGAAGTCTCTACTTTTATATATATATATATATATATTGATATTGATGTAAGACATGTGATACTTATTTGAGTTCGTGTGGTTTTCATCTATTTATATACTTATCTAAATTACCTTCTACATTAGGGCTAGCTTTAGTATTAATTAACTTAAGCAACTGTCCAAGGCTTCCAAATGGTAGAATGGCTCATTATTTTGATCCTAAAGTAAATTACATCTTAAACTCTTTTAACTTTTTAAAATTTTTTTAAACTTTATTTTTAAAGTTGTCCACATCTAGCTAAAAATGGTACGTAACTGTAAGTTTGACTTACTTCCAGTAGTTTTTTAATTAGAGATCTCCTTTTATTTAATGAGAAACTGCCAGATCACCCACTAACTAAACCTTTGGTGTAGATTAAAACTCAATACCACATTATTCTATCTCAATGAAAAACTAACGAAATGTCCAGTTGAAAAACTATTGGAGGTAAGCCTATACCTGTAGTTGCAAAGCACTTTAGTGTTTGATATACATGATCCAATAGTGGACACAATTTTTTTTTGGCATGCAAACGGAGTGGACTATATTAACTTAGCAAAGTACAATCGAAGTGTTATGTTACAACCAACAAATACAGACACAAAAAGTTAGGGGAATGCTGTATGCATTTGCATCATCCTTATATGGTCCCAAAAGAAAGAAGTAATAAAAAATGTGGGATATGTGTCATGAAGTATTTCCCTCTGCATTTGGTTGCTCCCTCTGTTAGTTAGTCTGTCTGCATATCTATTTGTCTCTATAAAAACACGTGCTCAACTGAGGTCCTTGTTTGTGTAAGTAGATACCTGCAATCATTGATTAAATTTGTTAGAAGTGGAGGATGTGTACTGTTCTCTGATGTAATCCATTGAACTGCTAGCTCGGAATCCAATTCTAGTCCCAATTCCAAGCCAATTGTAATCCATAGTTCCAGACACTGTGATACAGATATTCAATTTAATAGAGAATATGATTAGCCAACATCCTTTATCAACTCAAAGAATGACCCCTGCACCGGCCATTCCTGGATTTCCTTTTACGCTTCCATTTTACAATCGACTCTTCTTGAATAGTTCATATTTCATTTTTAAAATTTCATTTATTAAACCATTTGGCAATTTCGGTGCCAACATTGGTAAGAAAGGCATCATTCTTTGCATAGTATGTCACGGCTTTCTATCTAGCCCATCTTTTTGCTTTCAGAAAAATAATGAGATTCCACCAAATCTCTTATCAACTAAAGTATGCATCGAATAGTTAATTTACTTACACTTCAAGTCTTCAAGGAAAACGATTTCACCCAAACAAAATTAAAAGATATATACTTTGTCTCAATGCTTAAGTCATTCCTATTCCATGCTTTGCCAAAGGCCTAAAAACGAATCATGTGCTAAGCCAAGTCATGATCTTTGGTGCAATAAATCCACCTACGTACAATTTTGCCATCACTTATTTGCAATTATATCCGAACTCTGTGGATCGTATTGCCATAGAAACATATAAGGTCCCAAGGGCTGTCTAATTCAGAATCCCAAGATATAGGATTTCTGGTGATAAAAACAGCTACTAGACTTTAAAGGCATTGATATACTTTAAACAATAAAATCTATTAAATGATGCATCTCAAGAATATTTTCAATAAAATTGTTTATATAAAAAAAGAATGTTTAAATTGCATCATTTGCTGATAGATTTTGATAAAATGACACTCATTTACAAAGTGAAGGACTAATTGGGTTCTGTTGTAATCTCAATTCCAAGTCAATTGTAATCCAGAGTCTGCAACTATACTATTAGTGATACCCAAATTAAGAGAGAATCTCATTAGCCAACATCCTTTATCGACTCAAAGAATGCCCCCTCCACCAGCCATTCCTGGATTTCCATTCACTTTCATTTAACAATCAACTGTTATAGAATAGTTCATATTTCATTTTTAAAATTCCATGTAATTAACCGAGAGCATATGAAATTTCAGTGCCAATATTGGTAAGAAAGGAATCATTCTTTGAATAGTATGTCATGGCTTCCAGCCCCTCCTTTTGCTATCAGACAGATAATGAGATTCCACTAAACTATCTAAATTACATTTCATAAATACAGTTTATCTATTGTCAACTAGAGCATGTATTGAACTGTTAATTTACTTGCACCTAAAGAAAAAATATCTTACCCCAATAAAATTAAAGGATATACTTAAGTCTCCAGGATTAAGTCATTCCTATTCCATGCTTTGCCAATGGCCTGAGAAAGAATCATGTGCCAAGTCATGATCCTTGGTGCAATAAGTCCCACCTACGTACAATTTTTCCATCACTTAGTTGCAATTATATCTGCCCTCTCGGAATTTCTGTGATAAAAACAACTGCTAAGTTTTAAAACGCTTTGATTTACTTCACAATCACCTTCCTTACCATTCCCCCACCACGAACACGAGAACATGGCTGAAATTGTCTATGGTGTCGCAGGGAAGGTCCTAGAGCAGCTTGGATCCCGTACTTTCCAAGAGATCAGCTCAGCATGGGGCGTCCAAAGTGATCTGAAAAGGCTTGAGCGCACAGTCTCATCCATTAAAGCTGTACTCTGTCAAGCTGAGGAGAAGCAAGAAAGTGATGGGATGCTGAGGACTTGGCTAGGGGAGCTCAAAGATGCTCTTAATGATGTCGAGAATGTGCTGGATGAATTTCAGTATCGAGTCCTGCAGAAGGAAGTGATGAAGAGATATTGGAGCACTAGCAAAAAGGTGCGTTATTTCTTTTCTGGTTCTAATCCACTTGTATTTCGTTTTGAAATTGCACATAAAATCAAGGGTATTAGGGAGAGGGTAGATGATATTGCAGCTGATAAGGATAAATTCAACCTTGCCCAAGGACTTGAAGACAGGAAGATAATAATACACAGGAGAGACATGACCCACTCCTTTGTTCATCCTTCTAATGTCATGGGCAGGGATGATGACAAAGAAAAGATTATACGTATTTTGATGAAGCCAGATGATAGAAGAAATGTCAATGTAATTCCTATAGTTGGTATTGGAGGTTTGGGGAAGACCACACTTGCCAAGTTGGCATACAATGATGAACGGGTAGGGAGTCATTTTGAATTGAGAATGTGGGTGTGTGTGTCTAAGGATTTTGATATTACAAGGTTGATAATAGAAATGCTTAAATCTGCGAAGGTGGCATTTGATGAGAAAATGGGTTTGGATACACTGCAAGAGAGATTAAGGGAACTTTTAAAAGATAAGAAATTTCTACTTGTCTTGGATGATGTTTGGAATGAAGATCGTAATAAGTGGATTGAATTGGAAAATTTGTTACTTGGTGGTTGCAATGGAAGTAAAATTATAGTGACAACACAGAATAGCAAGGTTGCTACTATTATGGGTACTGTTCCCACATACAAATTAGATGTTTTATCCCCAGAGCTTTGTTCGTCTTTGTTTGTAAAATTGGCATTTAAGGAAGGAGAAGAAAAACAATATCCAAACCTCTTAAGAATTGGAAAAGAAATTATTGAAAAATGTAAAGGAGTTCCATTGGCAGTAAAAACTTTAGCTAGCCTACTTCATTCAAATGTTGATGAACGAGAGTGGAAATTTGTGAGGGATAACGAGATATGGAATTTAGAACAAAAGGAGGGTGACATCTTACCTGCATTGAAGCTCAGTTATACTCAATTGCCATTTCACTTGAAGCAGTGCTTTGCCTTTTGTTCTCTTTTTCCAAAGGATTATGACTTCAATAATCTTCAATTGATTCAATTTTGGATGGCACATGGAATTCTTCAATCCCCTGCCAATGAAAGTCAAGAGTTGGAAGATGTTGGTGACTTGTATATCAAGGAGTTGCTGTCAAGATCTTTTTTTCAAGATGTTGATCAAGGGGAATTTCTGCCCGTTTATACCTTTAAAATGCACGATATTGTCCATGATCTTGCAATCTCAATTGCCAAAGGTGAGTGTTCGGTAGTGACCAAGACGTCCACCCTTGCTGCAAAAGTTTGTCATCTGTCAATTTTGGAAAGTGGGCAAGAACTTACAACCCAATTAAAGAGGTTGAGCAAAGTTCAGACTATTATTTTCAAAATAGAGCAACCCCTGTCCATCCTTAAAGCATGTATCTCAAGATTTAAGTACTTGCGGGTGCTTGATTTGAGCAAATCATCCTTTGAGGTGTTGCCAAATTCTATCGGAAGTTTGAAACGTTTGAGATATCTCGACCTAACAGAAAATTGCAGAATCAAGCAACTTCCAGATTCCATTTGCAAGTTACACAGTTTGCAAACTTTAGTGCTTGGTGGTTGTAGCAATCTTGAACGGTTGCCCAAATGTATAAGGGACATAATCAGCCTCAGGTTTTTGGTTGTTACAATAAAGCATACCTGCTTGTCGAAGAAGGCAGTAGGTTGCTTGGATTCTCTTCGATTTTTGTCTATAAGTTATTGTGAGAATCTAAAATGTCTATTTGAAGGGACGAAGGGGTGCCTCACCAATCTTCGAACATTGTTTGTTGTAGAATGTCCAAGTTTGACCACTTTGTCACTCAGTATCAAACACCTAGCTGCCCTAGAGACCTTAGCAATTATAAATTGTAAAGAGCTTAGTTTGATGGAGATGGAGGGAGAAGACAATCAAGATCTCAAGTTGAGCCTCCAGAAATTGATAATTGGGGGTTTACCTAAGTTGGAAGTTTTGCCCCAATGGCTCCAAGGATCTGCAAACACTTTACAGCTGCTATGGATTCAACAATGTGAAAATTTGAAGGCTTTGCCAGAGTGGCTGCCAAGTCTGAAATCACTTCACACACTTGCGATTGGCAAATGCCCTAAGTTGTCATCTCTCCCGGAGGGGATGGAAGCTCTCACTGCACTAAGACAATTGCAAATTGAAGGTTGTCTTGATTTGAGTAGAAAATGCAAAGCAGAAGATTTGCACAAGATTGCTCATGTACCACTGATTGATCTCGACGAGGATAGTTGAAGGTTATCGTCATCATCAGACGAAGAGGTAAGGGTAGATCAGTCTTCTTGTTCTTCTTTCTTGTGTTAGTATAAGTATTATTCTATTCTTACCGTGATTTATTCTTTTCCATCTATCTTTTTGTTCTTTGTACTATTTAATTATTTATTATGGTTTTTATATTTTAGTTTTTATGCTTATCAATGGGTACTGATCTAATTGACTAGTCTTGAATGCTGGTTATGTTTAATTTCGTTAAATAAATAACAAAAACCCTTTTTGTACAAATAGTTTTACAGTAAATTAAAACAAGAAATATTTTTTGAATGAAAATTGAAAATAAAATTCCAAAACTCAAGTGGCTTTTTAAATCTTTATTTTTCCCACACCCTTTCCTCACAAATATATAAAACAAATGAAAAAGAGAAAAATAGAAGAAGAAACATTGATTTATTTAATTTATGAAGGAATTAAATCTTGTTTATGGAACATTGTGTTTCAAAGTTTGGCCAGCAAGGCATTGGCACCCATAATCTTTAATGAATATATTAAATTTTAATTTATTTAATTTTCTATTATATTATCTTTTTTCATAGTATTATTCCCACGGTAAGTTTCTTATATACTATATAATTACAAATTATATTTCAGGAGTTCGACATAGGTCACATCCAATAGAATCTGAACATTGCTCAATTCAAAGTCACAAATTCCTTCCATAGTTCGTAAGCATTCCTTCATTGCAATCTGGATTAGAAGATGTAAATAAATAAATACTTCTGTTATTTAATTTGCTTTCAAGTGATGTAATTAAATAAATATAGCACTAAATGATGTAAATAAATAAACATATATGTCATTGTAATTCCATGTAAGAGATATAAATAAATAAATAAAGAAGTGATGTGTATACTCCCTTGAGTACATTCTTATGTGTAAAGTTGAGAGATCCATAGATTGGTGTGAGTACATTCTTGTGCATAAAGTTGAGAGATCCATGGATTGGTATGTGCAAGCATATATTATTACATTAATGTTTTATGATTCTTTTTCGTAATCAATAAGCACAATGTATATTAACATGCTTAATTAATTAGAAAATATGGACTGTAATTTGCATTGAAAGGGGTGGCATTAGTATTTGGAATTATAAATTTTCATTTCCATCAAAAGCTCCTTCTAACTGAAACCAAAATTATAAATAATATATTAAGAATATGTTTAGAGAAAAATGACACACCAATGATTATAGGCTACTGGTTATGATGTTTGGGAATAATGAGTGTCATTTTTCAAATCCTTCTGACTTCGATTTCTCAACAAGAATTACTTTAATCTCCACCACTATCATGTTAATTATTGAATTTTATATTGTTAGAATTCACTCTAATATTGTCCATATCAAAATTGAAGAACATAAATGCAATCCCACAAAAATTATTGGAAAATAGTTTGAGGAGATAACATGAAACGACCAATTATATAATGGAATTCTCTGATATCCCATTAAAATTTGGGATCGAACTTCTAAGAACTAGAATTTAACTACCCAAAAGCCAGTGTCCAATTAAAATAATAATAATTTGGTTAATATTAAGATCATATGGTTAATATTTAGAGGTTGTAACTTAATCACAACCCTTTTTAAATAAATATGTGAAAGCAAGTAACGCAATCCCAAAAAAAAAAAAAAAAAGAAGTGTCACTTAAAATAAAAGAAGGCACAAAACTTAAAAACGAACAACATTATTCCAAATTTGAGGACACTAGAACCAAAACGAACACTGCATTTGTTAACAACTAAACTATGCTTAAAATTTAAGAAAAATAGCGCCTCAATATGAATGAATTCACCAATTATTTCCAAATAGTCTTGTTGAATAATGCCTCCAATCTTTTTCAATGATATCTCATGTTGATCAACTTTGCTCTACATTATACATGCAAAGGAACCAATGAATTTTGATCTCCTCTCTTGAATTTTAATCATTTTCTGAATTAGATTCAGCTTTGAATTTTTCTCGCATCAATTACTTGCTACTCACTAGAATAATTAGTGACCATGCTCAAATAAAACTCTAATGTTATACTCTTATTACATCAAAAGATGAAAGAAAAGATTGTAAAAAATAGACAAAATTGTAAATTCCATTTATTTAACATGTTCTCCCCTACTTTTCCTCCTCTTTTGTCTTTACCACCACATCAAACAAAAAAAACCTCTCATTTTCCTACATTTTCCATCCTCTCCCTCTTACACCCAACCAAACAGAACGTTTAATGGAATTTTTAGAGCCATCCATTTAAATATATATATATATATATATATCTCTCTCTCTGCAATTTGTAATCAGTGCTGGAATAAAAATCACAAAGATTGCTATAATCCCATCAAAAAACAAAAGATTGCTATCATCTAGTGCATCCAAAATGGAGCATCATTAGCATTGGAAGGCAGATTTTTCATTAAGAATGTGACAAGAACTCACCAACACGTGCAAGCATCTGTTAGCTTTGTAATACAACTTGAGTAAATTTGAGACATCAACATAAGAAAGTAGGAGAGAAAAAGGAGGAAAAAAAAAAAGACTAGCATATACAATCGTAATGTTACACCAAAAAAAGAAAATAAGTGACTAACAACTCAAGACACAGTATTTGCATCAAGGACATTATCAAGGATGAATGGACCAAGTTTACCCGCCCTAAATAAAGTAAGAAGCTTTTTTGATACCATCAAACGAGCTTTCGAGGCCTTATGAGGTATCTTAAATGCCTTCTGCAATGCTTCAAACTGCTGCTTTGTAAGACTCTCCAAGTTACTCTCATCTTCTACATTACCAGTGAATTCTAACAGAGTTAAATACAAAGCACATTGGACTTCTGTGACAAGATCCTGAAAGGAAAATTGTAAAGAACTGTAAATTCAGGAATGACATAAAATAAAACAAGACATTCACAGGTCACATGGAGACCAGCTGATATAAGCCACAACAATAAGAACTACAAATGGCATAAAAAGTAACGTGCAAAAGGGCTAGAGTGTGTATATATAAAGAAAACTATTTTTGAAAAATTTGGTAGCTTTTGATTCCATGTAGTGACAAATATTTGTTCTCCTATCTTTTACCACTAATCCCATTTATTCTTTTTCAAATCTTCTCATTGAAATCAAAATATCCACCTCAAGCAACACAATCTTACACAATGATACTGCAAAACATGTGAATTTATTCTTCCCCAATTTATGTATTGCCTATAGGATTCCTTGTAAGTTTTCTCTTATTTACTTCAAAATCAAATACCATCTTTTTGCTTACCTTGACATCATCTCAACCACTCCAGAACAAGCTTCACATCCTTTATTAAAAAGCCATCAACTGAAGCTAAATAAATAAATAAAGAAAGATCATTTTTTTTTTCTAAATTTACTAATCATCTGTTTCAAATTAAGCATGCCATATTTATAATGATAGTTCATTTACTCTGTCTGGTATTTACCAACATTTCTAGATTTACATCCTCTTGCCTGGTCATAAAAAACCCCTTCATACACAAAGCACAACAGAATAACTTCATGATGTTCTACACGAATGTCCATAACCAACAAGTAAAACATGTTATCAAAACTAAAAGCTCTTCGTTCATGACAAGAAAACTAACTGTCCCAAAACAATTTTCTTATGCTGATCATTTGCCATCCATTTAGGAGAATGAAGATGATATTAATAACCATGTAATAATCCTACAACAAGACCTATCATGAAGTTCATTTGGACCTATGTTGTCCCAATAACAAAAAGTTTTAAAATACTTTGGCCATCCTACATAAATTAAGTAAATGAGAACCATCCTACATTACCTCAACGTAAAGCATATCAAAGTCATTTGGTGGCTTCCTCCTTTTTGACCGAAGATCTTTAAGGTTATACTCATGTTTTTCCTTAGAATCATACCGAATCCCTTCCAGTCTCCTGTTGTTCAAATGCTTCCAATGAAGGGGGGTCCCTCGAGTATTTATAACTGCCAGCAAGTATAGTGCAATACACTCCTCACCTACCACTGAATCTTTCACAGACCATGTGAATTTAAGAAATTGGTAAGCTTTATTTGATAGAACAAGCAATACAACGTGGCAAAAGTAATTTCATGTTGACTTGAACCAATACCAGCCCAACAAACCCCCCCCCCCCCCCCGGCGCACGCAAAACCCAAAAAAAACCACATATGAGCAATAGTAAAAGAAAAAATAATGATAAAATTTAAGACGCCAAGGTTGAAAATTTTACAAGCTGCAGTTTGGGCAACCTGTGTTAGTTGGAGGTCAACAAGAGGATTAAACCAACACAACTTCAGGCATAAAACTTTTAGGCCTCAACCAACATTACTTAAGCTGATCCAGTTAGTTTGTTGCAACCAAATCAACTCCAGTTGAGTAGGGATATGGCTTCTCTTAATAGAGGTTGGAGAGAGGTGGCACTTATTTTCGTCCGTTTACAACAGTCAAGCACGATTTAACATATCTTAAACTAAAAGTTAGGAGAAATTATTTGCAAGAGGATGATACCTGCAAGAGCTAGCTTCAGTCCTGTCTCAATGTTAAGGATACTTGGAACCAATACACCTGGAGTGTCTAGGACATATATGCTATGCTGATGTGCAATCTGTAGTTAAAAATCCAATGTAAGCAATTAAACATACAAAAATGTTCAAACAGAAGTATTCAGCAAAAGATATAAAATAGAAGGAGAAAGGTAGCAGTAGATAGAAGAAAACATTAAGATTTAAGCCAAATGCTTGATGATTTGGCCTGATGTTCAAAACATGTCTTTAAATAAGGCGTATGCAACTGATTCGGTTATTACGAACTTTTAATAATTAAACCAGAAACCTAAGCCTAATAGTTTATTCCAATATAATCCACATGCATGACGGTCAAAATTCTTTGAGATAAGAGGATTTGAGAAGTTTAGATACCGATCAAAATGATGGAAGCTCTCTCCACAAGTCTCAACAGCACCATTAACATTCCCCTTCAAATCAAGGGACCAAAGGGCAGGGAGATCCTTCTTTACAATGATATCATCATCCAAGAACAACACTTTGTTGAGCTTTGGGAAGATCTCTGGCAAATAAAATCGAAGATGATTGAGGATAGATAAGTATTTTGGGTTCCGGTACTTCAAATTTGAATCTGAATTGGCCCGATGAGCTCTGAAGTTATAGTCTATCATGGACTGCGAACCCAACTGCTTGAGAACTGGACTATAACTTGCATTTAGCCATGTAAATTCTTCAACGTTCTGAACCTGGATAGAAGCTTTGCCTGGTGGATTTACCAAAAACCACATCCTCATTGCTACATAATTTAGCCTATCAGTAACAATGTGGAAAACATGCTTCAAAGGGTCCTGCCAGGATTCCTAACAATAAATTTGAGATGTCAAACAAAAAATATCAAACATTGAAATAGCAGATAATTAATGTTTTTTTTTTTTTTTTTTTTTTTTTTTGCAGGTGGGGAAGTTTGACAAAAGAAAGAGGATGTGGTAACAAGAGTCTTAGAATAGCCATTCCAAAATTTCTTTCTTAGCAATTAAAGGAAATAGCAAGTATATCAAGAGTGAAAATTACCTTAGCATAAGTTATAGTTGAGTTTACAACAACTGCTGCTGCTAATACGTTACCAGAGAATAATGCCTAATGGTACAACTGAGGGTCTTCTAACTTCTCTTGATTTGGAAAGTCATGTTGAGAAGAATTCAAGGTATAATACTCAGTTGTAAGGCGCAATGGAAGACAATGCAGACCTTTAGGAATCATTTTTGCTGTCAATTGAGTCAAGAATATAGTCTGCTTTTTGTGCACTCGGAGCTGCTCTTCGGTTGAGTGGAGCATAGCCCTCAGCTTCTTCACCACAAAAGCACAGTCATCTTGAAGCAGCTTTCCTTTGGCCAATGTTTGCTGCATTGCCTTCAATTTGTCATAGGTAGGGCTGTCCAACGGGCCAGAGACCCGATCAAACCGACCGAATCCGACCGAACTGAAGCCCAGCGGGTGAATCCAAATGGCCTAGTCGGTCGGATACGGGTCTATTTTCTTTGAAAACCGAAATTTCGGTTCGGGTGGCAGGGTGAAGAATCAAAGACCCGTATAAACCGACCACCCGAAGTGCGTTTGAAATGTTTTTAAAATTTCTCTCCACCCATGTGTCTTTCTCTCGTTGGTAGAGAATCTGCCACCTTACCTACCAAAAGTAATATTTTTTTCAGCCATCACCAATTTTGAGGCAAAGTGATAAGGTTTAAAAATTTTCCCAACACATGTCTTTCTCTCATTGGTAGAAAATCTACCACCTATCATCAAAAATAATTTTTTTTTCATCTCATTAGTTTTTAGGTAGGTTGTATACAGCTGGCTTGCACACAAAATTAAAACATCAAACTCAAAAGTAAAAATAAAAAATATCCGGATCTCTCTCCTCCTCTCTTTAGTTCCACTTCACTTCTCACTTTTCAAGCTCTCTCCAGTTTTGAGAGTCTCTTTCTCCGGCTGCGGCTGTCATCACAATGTCTCTACCTCACCCCCTTTCCACTTCGTCTCTACCTCTATTGGCTTACTGACGGAGTACCAACGCTTTATGGCAACACAACGAAGCTCCTAAGAAGAGACTAATGGTGGACTTCCTTTAGTTGATTGTTGGCACGACTTTGGCAGTTTCTTTTTTCATTTTGCTGGCATGGGATTTTTTTAGGTGGGTTGTGTTGTTTTTGAAATGGTCCTCTCCTTGTAAACTTTTTCTTTGTAAACTCTTTTTCTCTTTTAATAATATTCCTATATTTTATCTAAAAAAAAAAAAAAATTTATAGTTATTGATTTGATTTGTTTAGTCATAGATTTGAGTTATCACTTAGCAAACTCAAAACATTAACTTAAAAAATTAAAACCCAAACTTAAAATAAATCATTTGTTTGATATATTTTGTTGACAATTTGTTTTATTTATTTTGTTACCTAATCTGTAGTTCAGACCCGCCAAACCGACGGTTCCAACCCGCCCAACCGACAACCCGAAACGTCGGGTCCGACCCGTATGTTCGGTCGAGTACGGGTCTAATTTTTAGTCACCCGACTCCAACGGGTCGAGTACGGGTCAGTCCCAAACCCGATCCGACTCGACCCGTGGACAGCCCTAGTCATAGGCACTGCATAAAAATAAACCATACAAACAATTTAAGGCAGAGAAAGATGGGAGAATTTAAAAAATAGCAAGCCAGAGGAGAACCTAATAACAGATCAATACTCGAAGGAAAATTTCGATAAAATTTGGTTGTCGGCATATTAATATGTTAAAAGAGAAGACTTACTTCCTTGGCAGTTCAGAATCTTTTCTCACATCCCCAAGTACTCGCTGAACTTCCTTCATCCGCCCCTGAGACTCCCTTGTAAAGTGAGGATTGTTTCTTGTGGCTGGGAGGGATAGATAAACCTTTGCCCTGATGATCTAATCTTTGAGTTGCCGCACCCGAGCAGCTGTTTGGTCATAGCTGTTTGGTCATAGCTGTCGGCATAGCTGTTTGGTCATTCTGTATGCTAGAGTCAGGTTTGTGCATTCCTTCTTTTTAACCTTACTTGAAGTTTGAGTGGATTGTTGCTCGTCCTTTATTTCCTGGAGGAAAAATGGAAAATAATTAAAAAAAGAAGATTAAAATGCACAATAAATATTCCAATTTTCCACATGGTAGATGGGAAATAGGGGACAAAACGGCCCGGAGTTTGGCATGGAGGCGGTTATTCAAGATAATATGCATGAATCAGAAATAAGAAGTTTGCAAAGAAAGCATATTTCATCAAATGATTTAGGATAAAATAATTAAATAACAATAGGCAACAATGATAATGATCAAAATAAATATCAAACGTAATAGTTTAACCCCTATTTCAAGGAGATATGATATAACATGTTAAAGAAAAATTCAAATACTAAGTCATAAACATTCAAGCTAGGGATGAGCAGTATCCAAGCAATACACAAGATAGTCAGAATGACTTCTTCTTTTTTTTTCCTTTTTTTTTGGTTGACTATTAGGACATACCATTTCCAACTTCTGAATGACAAGTCCTACAGTAGATTTTACTACAACATGTTAGATGATGAAACCCACTAACAAACATCAAGTCAACAAAAGAGCACCCCAAGCACGATGAGGAGCCTAGAAGTATCACAGCATTTATAATGTATACAATTCTATTTTTAACATAAAACGGAGCTACCAAAAGACTTTTACAAATGGGAGCAGCAGCAACCAGTACAAATTAGACAATCCAAAAAAAAAAAAAAAAAAAAAAAAAAAGAAGGAAGTTAAAGGGAAAAAAGTATATATCATATACCACATTTTGAGTATTTTGAGAGGCATTATCTGATGACTGGTCAGCCTGGTCATCTGCATCAATTGTATCTTCCCCAATGTCCTTGTGAGTGGTTGTGTCAGTATCATGCTCATTTGAGTCATTTGCTTCCTCAAGTGAATCTGTGATCTCCCTGATGAGGTTAGTTCTTTGATCTTGTTCTTCCTATCCGTCGTAGATAATACTCTGGTAGACCTTGATTCTACTAAATGCATATATAAATGATAAAATTACCAAGCAGAAAATTATAAGGATGAGAACAATAGTGCAATTGTGCAAATATTGGTTTTAGTAATTACAAAACAAAACAGAAATTAGAACCAGGAAAATGACTTTTTAAGGAGTACCTTGACTTGAAACTGCAATGTGGGTGTCCTGTAGGTCTAAATCATCTGAATTTGGAAGAGATTTGGTTGAGGTATCTGAATAAACAATTCTAATCGGTTTTTTAACGGTAGTTGCCGATTCCTATATAGCAAAAACCAAAAATTTGAAGAGTAAAGATCTGAAATTTACTACTCCAACTTAACTAATATGGATGCATCATAAAAGAGAACCCAAAAAAGGAACAAGTATTACCTGGGGCAGCACATTTAGACCATCGTTATGGCCATTCAAAGTCTGTGTAATTAACCAGAGATTTAGATTTGCTTAATGAAAAATCAAAATACAAAATATACCCAAAATAGAAAAGTCCTTGTTTTCAAATAAAAGAAAATTATTTACTACTTACAACAGTTGTAACATCTTCAACAAATTCATCTCTAGCTGCAGAAATTGTAAACCAAAGCAAAGAATGTTCTAATCACCAAAAGAGAAAAACCCAGAAAGAGAAAACTTGAAACAAATCCAAAAACAAAAAAAAAACTTACAAGAAGAAGAGGTCTTGGACCCACTTGGTAAAATTGTCTATGATCTAAAATTGTGTACATAGATCATAGACAATCTTGTTCCCTCACGAGTCAACACCTGAAAATCTAACTGTCATGCCGATTGATTTTGGAATTTAGACTATGCAAAATTGCTGATATAAATTAAATCCGTCTTGCCATTTAGACCATTTCTTCTTCAAAACTTTGTATATCTTTAATTCATTTGGCCCGAAGTTCTTGGCAGAAGTATCAAATCTCAAATCAACAGGGCAGAGATCATCAAACAATTCTGGTCCAACGGTTTCCACCAAGCCATTAGGAACATGCTTCTTCTCAGGCACTTTAAAAATCAGGTTATCAAATTTCTTATCCTTAAAGATATTTTCCTGTACGTGATCCATGGTAGAGCACTTAAATGCAACTAGATGGTATAAACAAAAAGGTTTTGGTTTTTGAGAACTGCCCCACATATCTTCTCTTTCATCAGCAAGGGAGACAGCTTAGTCGCCATGAAGCTCACAACTAGAATCTGACAAGGCCATTTCACTGGCCACCTGCTTGATTTCATCACATTGCAGGCTAATTTCCCTCTCTAATGAAAATATAACTGCTTCTTCTCCCGATTCTGAGTGGCCATTACGTTATGCTTGAAGTGTAAGTAAAATAGGAAGGGGAAGTACTGGACCCACTAGAGTATCATCTCGCTGCACTTTGTGTGACCACTTATTGCTACGGCATGAAGGCCTTCTTAGGAAGAAAGAAAGCAATTGAGGTAGGTCAGGGACAACTAGAAATTCCAAAGATACTTTTTTCTAGTCCAAAAGTACCTCAAGGAACTTTGAGTAAATGGAATAGGCCAGTTGTAAGAGTTCCATTGGCAGGCCTGCCCACAACCTTCTCAAAGCAACCTCATGTATGCTTGCTGGCAAGCTGATGTCATTAAAAACAACAGAAACTGCAGGAGACGATCTCAATCGACCGAACCCACAAGCCTTCAACTTCTCACACAAGATTTCATGAGATTCTGAGCTAAAAGATTCCTTTTCTCGAGGACCCTTGCAAGGCTTTTTCAATTTTGAAACCAGGACTTCAGTTAGACTACCATTCAAATATGCAGAGAGTTTATCAAGTTTCACGTACTTAAATCTTCTAGGAAATTTGTAGTCCTCATCATCCATAATATACAAGGAATTATCTTTAAAATGGAACCATTCTGTGTGAAGTTCTTTCAACTTCCACAACGCACAATAGCTTTGTGATTCAAGCTTCCCTGATGACATAAGTCTTATCAATGTAAAACCACCAAATTTATTCGACTCAGAAAGCATTGCTGATAGAACTTTGTTTAAAATGACAAAACCCAAAGCCAATTCTTTCTTATGCTGCCAATCAATCCATTCAGGAAGATCATCCTTCGAAATCTCCTCTCTCACAAGACAACTTCCACATTGACACTCACGACCCGACAATAAGAGATCTGAGGATCTGAAGGGAGCTCCCATGCATAATGGGTTTTCAAAACTTTCGAAACTTCAGAAATAATGGATCCTCTCGGGGTTGGTAAAGTAGGTCCATAACAAAATAGATTAAACTCACAATTAATATTAACATGCTTAATTAATTAGAGAATGGGGTGTAATTCTCATCAAAGGGAGTGGCATTTGTATTTGGAATTATGAATTTTCAATTCGATCATAAGCTCCTTCTAACTTAAACCAAAATTATAAATGATATATTAAGAGTAAGTTTAGAAAAATGACACACCAATGATTATAGGCCGTTGGTTCTCAAGTTTGTGAATAATCAGTGTTATTTTTCAAATCCATCTTATGCCAAAGGAGCTAGAACACTTGAATTTCTCAACAAGAATTGTTTTAATCTCCACTACTATAATGTTAATTATTGAATTTTATGTTATTAGAAATCCCTCTATTTATATCGAAATTGAAGAACATAAATGCAATCCCACTAAAAATTATTGGAAAAAAATTTTGAGGGGATAACATGAAATATCTAATTATATAATAGAATTCTCTAATATACCATTAAAATTTAGGATCTAACTTCTAAGAACTAGAATTTAACTATCCAAGAGCCAGGGTCCAATTAAATAATAATAATTTGGTCAATATTAAGATCGTATGGCTAATATTTAGAGGTTCTAACTTAATCACAACCCCTTTTTAAGTAGATATGCCAAAGCAAGCAATGCAATCCCAAAAGAGAAAGATGGGTGTCACCTAAAATCCAAAAGGCACAAAACTTAAAAAATAACAACATTTACTTTTTTAAAAGTTAATTTATGCTTCAAATTTAAGAACGCTAGAACCAAAACGATCATTGCATTTGTTAACAACTAATTTATGCTTAAAATTGAAGGAAAATAGTGCCTCAATATGAATGATTTCACCAACCATTTCCAAACAGTCTTGTTGAATAATGACTTCAATTTTTTTAAATGATATCTCATATTGATCAACTTTGCTCTACATCATACAAGCAAAGGACCAATGAACTTTGATCTCCTCTCATGAATTTTAATCATTTTCTAAATTAGATTCAACTTTGAATTTTTTTCGCATCAACTACTTGCTACTCACTAGAATAATTAGTGACCATGCTGAAATAAAACCCTACTATTATACTCTTTTTACATCAAAAGATGAAAGAAAAGATTGTAATTAAAAAATGAAAAAATAATAAATACCACTTATTTAAACATTTTTCCCCCTACTTTTCCTCGTCTTTTGTCTTTTCCACCACACCAATCGAGTGAAGTCTCTTATTTTCCATCCTCACCGTTTTACACCCAACCATACAGACCATTTAATGGAATTTTTGAAGCCAGCCATTTTGTTTTTTATATTTTTAAACATCTGGAATAAAAAAACGCTTATCAATCTAAGCAGCAATTTGTAATTAGTGTTATTAAGTCCTAACTATTTTGGACACAAAGATTGCTATAATCCCATAAAAAAGAAAAAGAAAAAGATTGCTATCATCTAGTGCGTCCAAAATGGAGCATCATTAGCATTGGAATGCAGATTTTTCATTAAGAATGTGACAAGAACTCACCAACACATACAAGCATCTACTAGCTTTGTAATACAACTTGAGTAAATTTGAGATATTAACACAACAAAGTAGGAGGGAAAAGGGAGGGAAAAAAAAAAAAAAAACACCAGCATATAAAATCGTAATGTTACACCAAAAAAAAAAAAAAAAAGTGACTAACAAGTCAAGACATAGTATTTGCATTAGGGACATTTTTTTTTTTTTTTTTTTGACAAGTAAGAAAAAAGTATATTCAAAAAACTGCTAGATGCAAATTAGCACCAAAAAATCAAAAGTACAAAAAAGATGAAAAAGCAAAAACATAAAAAGGCATTAATTACAAAGAAGAAGAGAGCTAAGGAATAGAGGAATAGAGTCACTAGATGTGAGTCCCCAAGCCCTAGCCCAATCAAAAAGGGAACTAGAAAAGAGAGCAAGCAGTTGGTCCTCAGATCTATCCAAATCCTCAAACGTTTGCCGATTGCATTCTCTCCAAATACACCACATCAAACACAGAGGTACTAGGTTCCAAATGTAAGATGAATGCTTCCCCAACTAATTCCACCAACTAAATAGAAAATCTTGCACTATACATGAGGGAACCCATGAAATCCCAAAAATCCTAAAGACAAAACACCACAACCGATAAGCCTTTCCACAACGTAACAACAAATGATCCACTGTCTCACCACAACAACATGTAATGCACCAATCACGAAATCAAAGCCCCTAGGTCGCAAGATATCTCCCGTGAGGATCCTATCCCATGCGGCTGTCCAAACAAAGAAAGAGACACGCCAAGGTATTTGCATTAAGGACATCATCCAGGATGAATGGACCAATTTTACCTGCCCTAAATAAAGTAAGATGCTTTTTTGATACCATCAAACGAGCTTCTGAGGTCTTATGAGGTATCTTAAATGCCTTCTGCAGTGCTTCAAACTGCTGCTCTATAAGACCCTCCAAGTGACTCTCATCTTCTACATTACTAGTAAATTCTAATAGAGTTAAATACAAAGCACGTTGGACTTCTGTGACAAGATCCTGGAAGGGAAAACGTGAAAGAGCTAGATTGTGTATGTGTGTGTGTGTGTGTATATATAACACGAGTCAGAAATAACTCCTTTGCAAACAGTCTGTTGCTCATAAAAGCAAGAACATCATCTAAATATTAAGTGATAATGGAGAATCAAACAATTCACAACCAAACCTACATAATCTTCCTACCAACATTATCAATATCAGGGTCCAATCCCAAATATCTAGTCTTAATTATTGAATGTCAACAAGTATGAAAAACACATGAAGCTAAAATTTCAGTCTCTTATTACTTTCTAAGGTATATAAACCATAAAACACAAAATCATTTGACCTTGTATCCAGCAATATCTTGAGTAACTCCAGGCAATGGGCCGAATGTAGCTCACTTCATCTTCTCCTGCACCATGAAAGAAAACTGAAGCTGTTATTGTTAAAATAATTTAATAACCTTTACCAGTTCCATTTCAAGAGTCAAGACAATATCCAACCATAATCTAGAAAAAACATAGTAACAACTTACCAGGAAATCGAGACGATGCAATTTGATGGATCGAATTAATTAAAGCCAAGCCGACTTGCCAACATTAGGAACACCAACCACCAAAACAAGTAGAGTAGGTTCCCTTGAAATCACTTCCCTCAGCCTGAACTCCACAAGCTCAAGAAGCTTTCAGTACATGAACCATGATAAGACAAAAGAGAGGACAAGTTACTATTACACTATATAAGAAGAATGGATAATTAACATAGATACATATATTTTCATTTATAGGATTTTTTTTAAAAAATTTTAAAATAATAATAACTATCAATTTTTTAAAATTAAAAATAAATAAAAAAATCTAAAATCCAATTTTAATATTTTTGCTAAAATTCAATTTAGTCTTTTACATTTACTTCAATTGTCAAATTAGTCCTTAACATTTAAAATTTGTCAATTTAGTACCTCAGTTTGTCAAAATGAGTCAATCCTGTCCTTCTGTCCCAATAATTTAGCAAATTAAGCTGTTTAAACATTTAAAAAAAAAAAAAAACTAATACTCATCAAACAATAAGATATATTAAATGACACAGAAATATTTTGAATAAATTGCATCATTTGCTAACAGAGATATTGATTAATTGACCATATTTTTACAAATTGAGGGACTAAATTTGCCTATCGAATTTTAACCCAAAATACCACAAAACAAAGAGGGCGTATCCCAGCGTGTCGGACACGTTTGGAGGGTGTCCGTGCTTGTTACCTTGTTAACAGAGGTCTTGCTATGGGCATTAATAGCTGGTTGCAGGAGCAGGAATCGAAGTAACGAATCCATTCGGGGATGATGATGTTAGGGTTGGCCAAGTCATTCTTGTTTGAGAGCTACGACGAGTCGTTTAGATGAGGAGAGTTGAGGTTGGACGCGGTGGCTGGCGGAGGAGAAAGGAATGCGAGCGTCGCGGACTTCGACGACAGCAAGGTTGAAAGAAAGCCATCTCCCCTTTAATTCTCTGCTATCACTTTGGGGGAATGAATATTGATCACATTAATATTCATTATTGTTTTAAAAACTAGGAAAAATAAGTGAAAATGGGGGCTGGCTGTCCATGGATTTAATTGGATCGGGTTTGAATTAAAATAATAATAACAACCTAAAATTTTGATTAATTTTGATTTTATCTTTTTAAGTTTCAATTTTCTTTTTAATATAGATCCCCAAATGTTATGTTTCATTACAATTTGCTCCTCCCTTACAAAGTTACAAAGTTAAGTACGAGATTGGCAAACCAAGGACATTTTCTATATTTGTATTTATTTTGATTTTGTGCCCTATATGTTTGAAACTATTTTGATTAATCAAGAGATTAACGGTAGGGTTGTTTATGAAACAATTTATTTATGAACAACTTGAACTTGGTTTAGAAAAATGCTTATTTATATTCGTTTGTTTAGCAAACAAGTCAAACTCAAGCCTAAGTTTAGACTCAATTATTAAATGAATCAATCTCAAACATAATAATTTGTTTGTAAACATGAGAGCTTGATTTATCTATGTATAATTATATATATATATATATAATTGTCTTAAAATATATTTATATATACTTGAAATTGAATTGTATAAGTTTTTAAATAGATTCATATGATATTAAATGATCAATTTGTAGTAAAAATTTGGGAAGGTGTTATTTTATATGAATTTTGAAGAACATGACATACTTTCTATTTACATTTTGGTATTGATGAATTGGGTCTTGCTTGTCTTCTGAGAACCCCTATCTCTAGTAATTTTAGGTCCATTGTATTCTAAAGCTTTTCCTTGTATAAGAGGGAATTAGCAAAGAAAAAAGAGGGGGTGGGGAGATCAAATTTGACATTTTTTTTTTGGATAGAGATCAATTTTGACACTTTAGGATTTAAGTGTACCCATAAATAATTGTGCTACTGGGTGCAAGGATTATAAAAAGAGGGACATTGTGGCTTATTGATACCTATGCAGTTGGAGCATCAAATAACACCAGTTAAATTATAGTATATCACCCTTGAATTTCTCTATTGTTGACATGATTGATTTTGGTCCTTTCTAACTTAATATGGCATGTAGCAGATGGTAGTGCATTGTAACGTGCAGAAAGGTAGTAACGTGCAGGAAGGTAGTCTTGCTTATAACAACATTTCTTACACAATCTTTATTGTGATGCTCACCAGTGAACGTTCATATTTTTACCTAAATTGCCATGCAATAATTTCTATCATTTAAATTCTCTAGTGGGAGCCACTTCAAAGAATGTTAAATCTCATTTATGCCATTGTTTAAACCTACTTTACAAGTGTCTTGTGGGACGTGCAATGACCCTCTGCCTTGACACTTATTATAATGCCACCGTGAATTTCTTAGTAGCGGCTAAAAAGCTTCAGTTTGTGATGGTCATATTTTCTTTTTCTTCTGTTGGCTGCCTTTTTGCTGGTGAATTATGTACTAATGAACAACTTGTACGTGAGTTTTCAACTCCCTGACCTGAATGTTTGCTTAACAGGTTGATTATCTTGAATGTTTCAGACTGTACAACAATCCAAATATCTCCGTGCACTTCAATACAGAGACCATGGATATTGTTAGCAATACAAAAGGCCAGATGTCTGGAATTCTACTTCAAAATCTGTGTTTGAGGCAAAGGGGTTATTTTATGGTATTGGTCATTCACCGAATTGCTAGTTGTTGGAACTTGGAAGGCCAAGTTGAGCTTGACGAGGTGGTATATGTGGGATCCACCCGCATGTGAGGGGGAGAATACATGTAACAGAAACAACGTGTATTTTCTCAAAGCTTATATCATTATTATTGTCTAATATTGCTGGTGATTGCCGGGATGTGGAGTCTTTTTCCAGATGAGGATTTACTGCCTACAAGTCTTACACAACTTAGCATTGTTAGATTTCAAAATATGAGATCATTGGACAAGAAAGGGCTTCAACACCTTACCTCTCTTCAACGATTGGGGATCATAGACTGCCCTGAGCTGAAGCACATGCCAGAGGAGGGGCTGCCTGCCACCATTTCTCACCTACGGATTAAATTAAGAATGCCCTACATTGACGATATGAATGCAAAGGAAGAAGGAGTGGCGCAAGATTGCTCACATCCCCTGCATAGAAATTGATGGTGAACTCATTCCCTAAGCCAAAAGTCTAGAGGCTATGCAACCCCTTTGATATCAGGTATTTGTTCTACTTGAATAGATCTTGATTTTACTTGCATTTCTTTTAAATTTAATTTTTGGTGACAAATAAGTTTTATTTAAAATTAATAAAAAAAAATTTCTATTAATTTTGAAAATGATTTTTCTTTGTAAACCAAGGTTTTGAAATCCAGACCGGACCTTACAGTCCAACCGAAAAAATCTTGAATTGCTCATTTTACGGTTGTTTTAGCTTTAAGAACCGCTCTTTGAGAAAAAAGCAAGGACCGTGTGAACTGTGAACGGTTCTCACGGTTCCTTTCTTTTTTTTTTCAGCAAATACTGGCTGAAATTAAAGATTTAGCCGGCATACTTTGGACATTTTTCAGATCTGGAACCAAAAGATTTGTGAGGAAAAAAAAAAAAAAACAAATTGAGAAGAAGAAGATGACAGAGTAGGGGTTGTGCGAAGTTGAAGTAGTAAGCTAGCAACCCAACACAGATAGCCAGTCCCGACCTTCATCTTCGTCTTCTGCTTCTATTTCTTCTTTTTCTCCTTCTTCTCTTTCTTCTTTCCGTCTCCACTGCTGTGGTTTCTGAGTTTCTCACCCTTTTCTCTGTTTTTGATTGTTTTGAATTCTTTTTTATATTTCCAAACCCCTTCACGTGACTTGCATTGGAAAAGAAGACAACTTTTAATTTTTGAATTAAAAATGGCTAAATATTTCAGCCGTTAGATATTTGAGCCTGTGAAGTGGCACTAGCCATTTGTATTTTTCCCAGTAATGGTACAATGAACAGAGAGAGTATGCCTTTTTTTTTTTTTTATAAAACGGTCAGAAACTTTATTAACTCAATAAACTGAATACACGTTTAAAGTAGAAAACTTATAAAGTTGCAAGGCCAACTACAAAAGGCTGGCCATAGACTGAAGCTACAACACATGTAGTTAAGGAAAAAGGCCACATGTATAAAAAGATAACTCCGGCCATAGACTACAGCTACAACAACGTAGCTAAGAAAAGGGCACCAATATAAAAAATTAAATCCAAAATGCCATCAGCTTTTGGTACTCATTCAGCAGGTATGGTACACTGTAGATATTACTGCACAGTGCACAAGATGGCCAATACTAACGAGTTGTTGAGTTTTGACCATTCAAACTTTTTTTTATTTATTTAAAAAAGACCATTTAAACTTTGCTACATCATAATTGTGACAAAAAAATTGTGAAATATTTTGTAACACTAGAATTTTTAGATATAAAAAAAATTGTAAATATTAATTAAAAGTACTTATAATATTTTATTTGTTATATTTTTCGTGTGTGTTCTAATAAGTATTACTGTTTACTAAAAAAAAATTGAATAGTAAAGAAAAAATAGTGAATACAATTAAATATATAATAATTATTAAATAATTATTTTAATTTAAAATTACTAAGTGTCCTTCTAATTCCTATATTATTACAATATTACTATCACAAGTTTAACTAATCAACATATAAATAAATAAATAAATATTATATCTATGTGTGCTTAAGATATGATATTTCTCAGTGGACTCTTCAAGCCCATCGCCCCCTACATCAAATTTCTCAGTGGGCTCTTGACAGCTTCATTGAATTTCAAGCGCTGAAAATGGCTCCTCCTCCCAGTAGACCGGTGGGAAGAGCAAGGTGGAAACCTCCAGATCGGGGTTCGCTCAAAATCAACTTTGATGGTGCCATCTTCGCTGAGGAAAACTGCTCTGGACTGGGAGTAGTGATTCACAACGAGAAGGGGTTGGTTCTGGCCTCCATGGCTGATCGGATCCCACAGCAGCTCCGGCCAGAGGAGATCGAAGCATTGGCTGCCTCTAGAGCCCTTGAGTTTGCTAGAGATTTGGGCGTTACTGATGCTGTCTGGGAGGGTGATTCTCTAATGGTGATGTCGGCCCTGTAACTTGAGAACTTTGGACTGGCCCCGTTTGGTTTGTTGCTACAGAACTCCTTAGCTTTTTCTTCTGGTTTCACAAAATTGTCTTACTCTCATACTAAGAGAGAGGGCAACACAGTAGCACACAATTTGGCAAAGTTAGCTTTTAATTTCACAAGTTGTGTAATATGGATGGAAGATGTTCCACTTGATGTAATGACTTCTTACCAGGCTGACTTAGCTGGTTTTTCGTAATTTAATGTCAATTTGTTTCTCAAAAAAAAAAAAAAAGATATGATATTTCTTATTTGTTCTGTAAAAATTATGATACGAAAAAATACATTTGAAAGATAGATTTCTATATTTAATTGGGTTATTTAATTTAATTTTTCTATTTATACTAATTTAGTATATTTATTTATATTTAAATATTTATTAAATTAATTATGACGTCATCACGGTTCGACCTCGGTTCGATCTTAAAAACCTTGAACCTCTCCTTTTTACGGTTCAATGAACGGTCCGGGTCTGAAAACCTTGTTGTAAACATTGAAAATAATATTAAAACTAAGATGAGAAAAATAATAAGGGATTTCTTGGATTCTCATAATTTTGTCTGATTGAGTTTTTTACAGCCACCTCAATGTTCTCATTAAGCTTCCCATCAATTTACGAAATTAATACTTCCAAAGGAGGAATGGAAAAGTTTACAAGTCAAGTTTTGTAATCAGCCACCTATATTAGTTCTACTCCACCGATTAAGTTCCCATATGAATTAATTTTTTTTTTTTTTTAATTATGAAAATGTTATTACACTATAGGAAAAGATTGCCCGGACACTTGTATATTTGACTAATGTACATCTTCTCAGTGTCTACAAGGAGAGAATCAAAAGTTCCAATATCAGTTCTTTAAGGTTCTTTTCTCAAACGGAACTGCTATGAAATCCAGAATCAAATTCTTGTACTACTACTGACCGCTTGTTAATTTATCTCTTTTACACAATTACTTCACTTGAAAACATGAAATCTGAAAACGCAATTATGTATTTCGTAAAATCTGTGACAAGTGTTGCTGCTGTGATTTTAAAAATGCACCCCATGAGCTATGACTTGAAGATGCTCTCATGCACATTTTCAACAGTTTTTAAAAATACAATTTCTTCAAAACTCAAAGCCATATGCCAATTTTTTTCCTTTGCATATAAAAAATCTCTCTTTTTCCACGAAATCACAAGGGCAAAGGAGCTCTTGATGACAAATAGATTCATTTAATCATATTTATAATATAGGAAGTAATTCTGACAGTCGCCCTAGGAAATATACAGGTGACTTAGTTGCTTGAAAACTTGGTGGAAGTTGGAAACTAATGCATAATTGATGCCTTTATTTATTTCAATTTTGAGAATGGAAGCCACCAATGAATCGGTGTGCAAGACAATCTTTTGATTGTGCTTCTTATTTTATCCTTTCATCCTTTATTGTTCTTAAGGGAAAATTTTGGTTTTCCATCTCCAATTTGTTGGGAATTCAACCGAAATTCCAACCTGTGAGAAACAAAAAAAATAAAGAAAACAACGTCAAAGAAAACAATCACACGCACAAAACAGTATTTACGTGGTTCGGCAATTTGCCTACGTCCACGGAGTTGCAGGGATTTCACTATTATCAGGGAAAAATACAAAGTACGACTACAGTGTTTTTTTCTCTCTCTAAAAACACAACAACAGTAACAAACCCTAATCACAAAAGCGGCTTTTATATCCTGCGCACAGGATTACAATGGGCTACAAAAACGGGCCAAAAATAAACTAGGCTCCACAAAGCCCAACAAATCTCCCACTTGGAGACTAGTTCAATCACCAACATTAGTAGCTATCCTCCAAAAGCAATCACTCATCCCTGCAACTCATCCTCCTGTCCTTAAGCTAAAAGGTCAACTGAAACTGCACACAGCTTCAGCTTCTCAATAGTGACACCCTTAGTCAACTTGTCTGCCGGGTTCTTAGATCCACATATCTTCTCAAGTAGTACCAGCTTATCTTCAACAAGGTACCGGATAAAGTGGTATTTTGTCTGTATATGTTTCGACTTTGAATGAAAAACCGAATTTTTAGCAAGAAAAATTGCACTCTGACTGTCACTGTGTAGAATGTCCATCTCCTGCTTCTTACCCAATTCATCTAAGAAACCATGTAGCCAAATCATCTCCTTTCTAGCTTCAGTTGCTGCAACATACTCAGCTTCTGTAGTAGACAAAGTGACAATCTTTTGCAGATTTGAAGCCCATGATATAGCTGTACCACCCAGAGTAAATACAAACCCAGTAGTACTCTTTCTACTATTAATATCGCTAGCAAAATTAGTATCTACATAACCCTGCAGTTTCAAACTTACACATGTGAAGCAAAGACATGTATCTGATGAACCCTTCAGATATCTCAGAATCCACTTAACTGCCTCCCAATGCTGCTTTCCAGGCCTACTCATGAATCTGCTCACAACTCCAACTGCATGTGCAATGTCTAGCCTTGTACACACCATAGCATACATCAAACTGCCAATAGCTGAGGCATAGGGCACCTTGCTCATATGGTTCATTTCTTCTTCTGTTTTCGGTGACTGTTCTTTGCTTAATTTAAAATGACTACCCAAGAGTGTGCTCACTGGTTTAGCTTCATTCATGTTGAACCTGCTAAGAACTTTCTTCACATACTCTGACTGTGAAAGCTTCAATGTACCATTAGTCTTGTCTCTAATGATTCTCATACCAAGGATTTTCTTTGCAGCTCTCAAATCCTTCATTGCAAACTGTTTTGACAATTGCTTCTTCAGATTATTAATCTCCTCAATGCAAGACCCTGCAATAAGCATATCATCCACATACAATAGTAATATGATGTAAGAACTGTCAAAAAACTTAACATAGCAACAGTGATCGGCTTCACATCTCTTGAACCCAATTCTATGCATAAAACTGTCAAATTTCTTGTACCACAGTCTAGGAGCTTGTTTTAGGCCATACAAGCTCTTTCTCAGTTTGCAGATTAGATTCTCTTGTCCCTGAACAATGAACCCTTCTGGCTGAGTCATGTAAAGGTCTTCCTCCAAGTCACCATGAAGGAATGCCGTCTTCACATCTAACTGCTCAAGATGTAAGTTTTCTGCAGCCACCATTCCCAGCACCAGTCTAATTGTTGACATCTTCACAACTGGAGAAAATATCTCTGTGTAGTCAATACCTTCCTTCTGTTGGAACCCTTTAACAACTAATCTGGCCTTGTAATGTTTGCTACCATCATGCTCATTCTTTATTCTGTATACCCACTTGTTGTGCAAAGCCTTCTTTCCAACTGGCAATTCAGTCAGTTCCCATGTCTGATTCCCCAACAAGAAATCCATCTCATCCTTCATGGCTAACTCCCACTTGCTTGAATTTTCATCTTGCAAGGCTTCATCATAACACTCTGGCTCACCACCATCAGTCAACAGGAGATCTGCGGACTTCAACTACAGGTGTACTCTATTCTACCTGTGAATCTACATTCTCCTTATTTTCTTCACCCCTTTTCTGGATAGTACTTTCAGTCAACCCATCTAAGTTAACAAACTCAGATTTCTTTTGATTTATCTCTGTAACATCTGACACTACAATTGACCTGTCCTTGTACATAACTTGTTCATTAAATATCACATTTTTACTTCTGATGATTTTCCTGTTTTGTTCATCCCAAAACCTATAGCCAAATTTCTCATCACCATAGCCAATGAAAAAACATATTTTAGACTTTGCATCAAGTTTACTACGAGCATCAGAATCAATATGAACATAAGAAACACAACTAAAAACTTTTAAATGTGAAAATTTTACCTCTTTACCGCTCCAAACCTCCTCAGGAAGTCTGAACTCCATGGGAACTGATAGCCCTCGGTTTATCAGGTAAGCTGCAATGCTAACAGCATCAGCCCAGAAAGTTTTTGGTAGTCCAGCATGCAACCTCATACTCCTAGCACGCTCATTGAGAGTTCTGTTCATGCGCTCAGCCACACCATTCTGCTGTGATGTCCCAAGAATGGTCTTCTCCATCCTAATTCCCTATGCAACACAATACTCACTGAACCCTCCATCTATGTACTCTCCTCCATTATCTGACCTCAAACATTTTACTTTCAAATCTGTTTTTGTCTCAACCATGGCCTTTCACTTCTTAAAAGTTTCAAATACATCAGATTTATTCTTCAGAAAATAAACTCATACCTTTCTGCTTGAGTCATCAATAAAAGTAATGTAATACCTTGAACCTCCAAGGGATGCAACCGGAGAAGGCCCCCACAAATCAGTGCGCACTAACTCCAATTTTTCAGCCTTCGGTGTCCTGCCAGTTTTGAAGAAGCTCACATTTTTCTGCTTTCCTAAAATGCAGCTTTCACACATGTCAAAATTAATGGACTTCAATTCTGGTAGTTTTCCTTTTGATAGCAGCATCTTCATCCCTTTCTCACTCATGTGACCAAGTCTGCGGTACCATAGGTTTGTATCAGTACTTGCATTAGTAATTGCAATTGTGTCTCTTGGACTTGAGGTCATATATAGAGTACCAGTCTTCTTTCCACGAGCCAATACCCTAGCTCCATTTGTAACCTTCCAGGTACCACCAACAAATAGTATTGCATACCCTTCATCATCAAGTTGTCCAACAGAAATCAGATTCCTCCTCAGGTCAAGAATATGTCGAACCTTCTCCAGTAACCAAATAGACCCATTGGGCAACAATATCCGAACATCTCCCATACCTACAACATCCAAGGCTGAACCATCAGCCAAATACACCTTACCAAAATCACCTGCAACATAATTCTGTATGATTTCTCGGTGTGGAGTGGTATGAAACGAAGCTCCTGAGTCCAAAACCCAATCATCAAGTGAACTGTCTACTGCAAGAAGTAATGCATCTTGTACCTCTTCTATTACAACATTAGCGGAATCATCTTCATTCTTCTTCTTAGGACTTTTGCATTGGTTCCTAAAATGACATGTTTTCCCACAATTCCAGCATTGTACTTGTTGGCCTGATCTAGATTTACTTCTGTTCCGATTAGTATTTCTGGATTTTGATCTGTCCCGATTTGAATTTCTGTTATTACCTCTGCCTCTTGTCTCAAGGTTTAGGGCAGAACCAGATCTTAAGGTTTCACCTGCATCTCTTCTGCGAATCTCCTCAGCTAGAATTAAATCTCGAATATCATTGTATTTGAGCTTTTCCTTTCCTGTAGAATTACTTACTATCATCTTCATTGCCTCCCAACTGTTTGGCAAAGAAGCCAAGACGATCAGAGCACGAATCTCATCATCAAAATCAATTTCTACAGACGACAATTGATTTGTGATAGTGTTAAATTCATTCAAATGTTATGCTACTGATGCATTCTCTGTCATCTTCAAATTGAACAGTTTCTTCATCAGATGCACCTTGTTATTTGCTGACGGCTTTACATACATACTAGACAAAGCCTTTATCAGATCTGCTGTGGTCTTCTCTTTTACAACATTGTGTGCAACAGACCTAGACAGAGTTAACCTGATAACTCCTAGTACCTGTCTGTCAAGAAGAGCTCATTCATCAACCTTCATCGCCTCAGGTTTTGTCCCCCAAAGAGGCAGGTGCAATTTCCTCCCATAGAAATAATCTTCAATTTGCATCATCCAATACGCGAAGTCTGTGCCATCAAACTTTTTTATTCCAGACGCCTTTCCGGCTTCCTCTACCATTGCTCTCACTCAAACCTAACCCTAAGCTCTGATACCAGTTGTTGGGAATTCAACTAAAATTCCAACTTGTGAGAAACAAAAAAAAAAAATAGAGAAAACACACGTCAAAGAAAACAATCACACGCATAAGACAGTATTTACGTGGTTCGGCAATTTGCCTACGTCCACGGAGTTGCAGGGATTTCACTATTATCATGGAAAAATACAAAGTGCGGCTACAGTGTTTTTCTCTCTCTCTAAAAAAACAACAACAGTAACAAACCCTAATCACAAAAGCGGCTTTTATATCCTGCGCACAAGATTACAATGGACTACAAAAACGGACCAAAAATAAACTAGGCTCTACAAAGCCCAACACAATTGAAAGATGAAATTGCAAAATATGTTTCAAGAAGAGGTTTAACATCTTGATTCAGTGCCTGCTTGCGTCTTTTCTTTTTTCGAATATCTACAATTCCTTTGTTTAATTAATCCTATGATATAATGTCATGAGAAACAATATTAGAAACTGTGAATTTTGAGTTTCTTTTTACTGATATCTACAATTCCTACATGCTTCCTTTACTTCGTTTTAGATATAATAATCAAAGTCATTGTTGGATATCTATCTCTCATGTCTACATCTGATATTTGAATAATCCCATGCAGAAGCATGGATTATCAGTGTTTTTTAACTGATACATCCTCTTATTGGATCTCCATTTTAGTTTCTCTGCTCAATTCCTTGTATGCTCTTTTGCAGGGTACATTTATTTTTGTAACAATTTCTGATTTCAAGTACTAAAATGTTTCCAAGTCAGTGTAAAATGATTTCCATCTTTAGGTGTTCCGTATCAAAAATTCCTTTGCTCACCAATGTATTCGATGACTTACATGTTATTTTAAAAGTTTTTGATTATAATGTACTCGTAAAAGTTGACTATGGTAAACTAGTAGGCTATGCACTGACAGGTGACAGCTTGAAGCAACTTATTCTTTGTTACCTTCTTACCACAACTGAAATTTCCATGGCAAAAGACAAATCCTTGACCAAATAATGATGGTCAGTGTCCATAGTGCTTCCTTTGTTTTTATTTTAATGTTATTAGGAATTATTTAACAGGAAGAAAACCAAATAAAAAATAAGAAATTAAACATGTTTCAAGAAACCAAAAAAGAAATGTCTTCTAGTTTCTCCCTTAAGTTTTGAAAAGAGTGAGAAGATAAATGCATATACCATTTACTGTTGGATATCTATCTCTCATTCCTAATCAGATTTTTTATTCCCTTTTTAACTTTAATTTCATTGTGCTGTGTCATTCTGCATGTTTTTCCAGTTGACTTCTAACAATGATATAATGTCCTATGCTTCTTATGTTGTTGCAGGGCTTAAGAACATTTACTATTTACTTTTGTTCAAGACTGGACTTTCTAGAGCAATTGAAAGAATGGCCACAGCCCATATGTGATCCCCATTTTCAGCACTATAATTTGATAGGAAGAAAAGCGTTTCCCTTCAAACAAATTGAGTACGGATAATGATCATGATTTTTTTTAAAAAAAAAAAACTTAATTGATGTCCATGTGAAAATGTCAAGGTGGAATGCTATGTAACTATCTTACCATTCTCTTCATAGATGCCAAGGTGTACTCAATTCATTTTATACTTTGCACAACTTGGTGTTTGCTTGGTGGGAAAAATGAGGTAGGGAGATTTAGAAGAAAGTATCAAGCACCTAACTTCCCTAAAGACCCTGATAATTTTAGAATCTGAAGAGCTTAGTTTGATGGAGATGGAGGGAGAAGACAATCAAAGATCTCAAGTTTAGCCTCCAGAATTTGATTATTTGCAATTTACCAAAGTTGGGGGTTTTGCCCCAATGGCTCCAAGGATCTGCAAACACTTTACAGCTGCTACGAATTCGAGAATGTGAAAATTTGAGGGCTTTGCCAGCGTGGCTACCACATCTAAAATCACTTCAAACACTTTGGATTGTCATCTCTCCCAAAGGGAATGCAAGCTCTCTCTCACCGCACTAAGACAATTGTACATTAATCATTGTCCTGATTTGAGTAGAAAATGTTGAGAAGAAGATTCACACAAGATTGCTCATGTACCACAGATTGAACTCGATGAGGATTGTTGAAGTTCATCAAAATGAGAGGTAAGGGTAGATGATCAGTCTTCTTGTTCTTCTTGTGCTAGTAAAGTGTACTTTTATTCTTAGGGTGAGTTTGGTTCAGCTTTTTGAAGTTGAGCTTTTTGAAAAAGTGGAGTTTTCAAAAATTGTAGTATGAAAATGTATTTTTTCAAAAAGTTGAGTGTTTGGTAAAAACTGTTAAAAAAATGTTTTTTGAAAAAGACTGAGTGTTTGGCTAGCACTAATAAAAGTAGTGGTTTGAGTGGTAAATTACCAAAAAGGACAAAGTATATATAAAGGAGTTTATTTCACACTTAAATCAATATTGTGAAATTATTTTTTTCTCACCAATATTAGCTAATAATAACCTACCACTTAAGATTTATTGTGAAAGTATTGTGAAAATATTGTGATAAAAATTGATACTGATTTTAATTTGAACGTACTATTAAAATTATTTTTTTCTCTTTCTAAAATAATTATTTTTTCTCACCAATATTAGCTAATAATAACCTACCACTTAAGATTTATTGTGAAAATATTGTGAAAATATTGTGATACCATTTCCTCCTATTATTTTTCCTTTTATTTTTCCCTCTTTTTTTATCCTCCACACATGTACCGCATTTCTTTCTTTCTTTCTTTTTTTCCTTTTTTTCCCCTTTTTTTTCTCCTCCACACATGTACCCTTACACTTTCTTTTTTTACTTCTTTCCTCTCTTTTTTTCCCTACCACTTCCTCCTAACTCCAGAATGTTCCAGCTCTCCTTCCTCCATTTTTTTTTCCCCTTCTTCCTTTCTTCCTTTTCTCTTAGCACTTCCTTTCTCCCTTTACTAAAAATATACCCTTTCTCTTTTCTTTTCTTTTCTTTTTCCTTCTTTCGTCTTTTTTTCCTTTACTCTTTTCTGCTCTTTGTTTTTCCCAGAACGTTCCACAGACTCACAGAGCTCTCCTTCAGTCGTTCTTCCTCCCCTTTTTTTTTTTTTACCCTTTTCTCTTAGCACATCGTTTGTAACAGCCATGCAAGGGATTGATTTTTTTTTTTTCCTTAGCTGATTTAGGAATTTGTTATAAATTTTTTTGTGTTTGGATTTGGAAATTTTTTATTGAGAGGGCAGAGGGTAGGAGTCCAAATCTTCTGTCCCACACTTCCTACTCCACTATATACTCCACAAATAAAAATATGCCACATGTCCATCTAATTTATTAAATGCTAAATTTATGCCTTCTGTTATTTCAATTACCTAAATATGATGGGTTATTTATTTATTTATTTTAGGAAATTGAATTAATAGAAGACATAAATTTAGCATTTAATAAATTAGATGGACACGTGGCATGTTTTTATTTGTGGAGTATATAGTGGAGCAGGAAGTGTGGGATAGAAGATTTGGACTCAGAGGGTAGAGATGAGAGGAATGAGGAATGGTGTGAAGCTTATCTTTTGATTTATCAAAGGGTAATTTGATAATTGCCCAAAGAGTCCAACGGATAGTTGATGAATGTGCATGGACTTTTTCTTGAATGCAGCTCAGAGCTGCTTTTAAGGCTTCCGTGTTCTCTTCACAAACCAAAACACAACTTTTTTCAAAAAGTTGCGTTTTATAACATACCAAATGGACTTTTTGGGTGAGCTTTTTTCAAAATGTGCTTTTTGGGTTGTAAAAGTTGAAACAAATTGGCACTTAACAATAATAGTGATCTAACCCTAAAACGTTGTTTATTCTTCTCCAAAGCCAAGCCTTGTTTCATTAAAATAAAAGAAAAAACTCAAAGCTTTAGATTTAAATTAAATTAAAACCAAAAAAATATGTTTTTGGGATAAAATTGAATTTACAAAACTTAAGGATCCTTTTTTTTTTTCTGCCAACCCCTTCACCAAAAAAAAAAAAAAAAAAAAAAAAAAAAAAAAAAAAAAGAAGAAGAAGAAGAAGAAGAAGAAGAAGAAGAGGAGGAGGAGGAGGTAAGGGCATATTTGTCTTTTTGTTCTTTGTACTATTTAATTATTTATTATAAGAAGAGATAAGGGCATATCTATCTTTTAGTTCTTTGTACTATTTAATTATTTATTATGGTTTTTAGTTTTTAGATTTTATGCTTATTAATGGGAAATGATCTAATTGACTAATCCTGAATGCCAGTTATATTTAATTTCATTAAATAGATAAATAAAAAAGCGAAAGCCCTTTTTGTCCACATAGTTTTATAGTAAATTAAAACAAAAAATATATCTTTTTAGATGAAAATTGAAAATAAAATTCCAAAACTTAAGTGACATTATAAATCTTTATTTTTTTCCACCCTCTTTCCTCACAAATATATAAAAATAAATGAGAAAGAGAAAGAGAAGAAGAAACATTGATTTATTTAATTTTCGGAGGAATTAAACCTTGTTTATGGAACATTGTGTTTCAAAGTTTGGCCAACAAGGCATTGGCACCCATTGGATGAATAGATTAATTTTTTATTTATTTATTTTTCTTCTATATAACCATTTTTTCTAGTATTATTCTCACTGTAAGTTTTTTATATAATATATAATTACAAATTTAATTTTAGGAGTTCGACATAGGTCATATCCAATAGAACTTGAACATTACTCAATTCAAAGTCACAAATTCCTTCCATAATTCATAAACATTTTTTCATTGCAATTTGGATTAGAATATATAAATAAATAAATACTTTTGATAATTAATTTTCTTTCAAGTGATGTAAATAAATAAATATTTCTATTATTGTAATTTGTACTAAATGATGTAAATAAATAAACATATATGTCATTGTAATTCAAAGTAAGAGATGCAAATAAATAAAGTGATGTATATACTCCCTTGAGTAAATTCTTATGTGTAAAGTTGAAAGATCCATAGATTCGTGTGAGTACATTCTTATGTATAAAGTTGAGAGATCCATGGATTCGCGTGTGCAAGCATCTATTATTATATTCATGTTTTATGATTCTTTTTTGTAAGCATTAAGCACCACGTATATTAACATGCTTAATTAATTAGAAAATATTGGGTGTAATTTGCATTGAAATGAGTGGCATTCGTATTTGGAGTTATAAATTTTTATTTCCGTCAAAAGCTCCTTCTAACTTGAACCAAAATTATAAATAATATATTAATAATAAGTTTAGAGAAAAATGACACACCAGTGATTATAGGCCGATGGTTCTCATGTTTGAGAATAATTATTGTTATTTTTCAAAATTTTCTTATGCCAAAGGAGTAATTTCTCAATAGGAATTGCTTTAATCTCCACGACTATCATGTTAATTACTGAATTTTATGTTGTTGGAATTCACTTTGATATTTTCTATCATATCAAAATTGAAGAAAATAATTGCAATAACACAAAAATTATTGGAAAACATTTTGAGGGGATAATATGAAAATGGCCAAATGGAATTCTCTTATACCCCATTAAAATTTGAGATCTAACTTCTAAGAACTAGAATTTAACTAACCAAAAGCCAGAGTCCAATTAAAAAATAATAGTTTGGTCAGTATTACAATCATAGGATTAAGATTTAGAGATTGTAACTTAATCGCAACTCTTCTTAAAAAGATATGTTAAAGCCAGCAGTGCAATCCCATAAAGAAAATTGGGTGCCACTTCAAATCCAAAAGGCACAAATCTTAAAAAAGAACAACCTCTACTTTTCTTGAAAGATAATTTATCCTTCAAATTTAAGGACACTTGGACCAAAACAATTATTGCATTTGTTAGCAACTAATTTATACTTAAAAATTAAGGACAATAGCACCTCAATATGAATGATTTCACCAACCATTTCAAAACAGTCTTATTGAATAATGCCTTCAATTTTTTTTTCAATGATATCTCATATTGATCAACTTTGATCTACATTATAAAAGCAAAGGGACCAACGGATTTTGATCTTCTCTCTTGAATTTTAATCATTTCCTAAATTAGATTCAGCTTTGAATTTTTCTCACATCAATTAGTTGTTGCTCACTAAAATAATTTGTGACCATGCTGAAATAAAATCCTACTGTTATACTCTTTTTACAAAAAAAGATGAAAGAAATGATTGTAATTAAAAATAGATAAAATAATAAATTCCATCCTCACCCTTTTACACCCAACCAAATAGACCGTGCAATGGAATTTTTAGAGCTGGACATCTTTTTTTTATTAAATACCTGGAATAAAAATTTAAAAAGAAAAAAAAACGCTTATCAATCAGCAGCAATTTTGGACACAGATTGCTATCATCCCATTTTAAAAAAAAATTGCAATCATCTAGCACGTCCAAAATGGAGCATCATTAGCATTGGATGCAAATTTTTCATTGAGAATGTGACAAGAACTCACCAACACATGCAAGCATCTATTAGCTTTGTAATACAACTTGAGTAAATTTGAGACATCAACAGAAGAAAGTAGGAGGGAAAAAAAAAAGGAGGAAAAAGATAAGAGCAGCATATACAGTTACACCAAAAAAAGAAAGTGACTAACAACTCAAGACATAGTATTTGCATCAGGGACATCCTCAAGGATGAATGGACCAAAATATTCACAGGTCACATGGAGACTAGCTGATATAAGCCACAACAATAAGAACTACAAATGGCATAAAAAGTAACGTGCAAAAGAGCTAGAGTATATATATACATAGAAAAGCATTTTGGAAAAGCTTGGCAAATTTTGATTCCATGTAGTGACAAACGTTTGTTCTCCTATCTCTTACCACTAATCCCATTTATTCTTTTTCAAATCTTCTCATTGAAATCAAAACATCCACTTCAAGCGACGCATTCTTACTCAATGATAGTGCAAAACATGTGAATTTACTCTTCCTCGATTTATGTATTCTCTATAGGGTTCCTTATAAGGTTTCTCTTATTTACTTCTTCTAAATCAAATACCATCTTTTTGCTTACCGTGACTTCATCTTAACCACCCCAGAACATGCTTTTGTTGTTTGCTCATTTATCCCTACCATAAATTATTGTCATTCACCCTTTCAACAATTCTTCATTTGTTTAAAAGTATTAACAAAAGAACATTAAAGCCACAGAAAACAAAAAAGCTTCTCATCCTTTTTAAAAAGCCTCTCATCCTTTTTTAAAAGCCATCAAGTGAAGCTAAATAAATTTAAAATTAGAAAAAAAAAAAAGTAAAAGAAAGATCATTTTCCTCTGAACTTACTAATCATGTGTTTCAAATCAAGCTTGAGAATTTTGTGGTTAAATAATTAAAGGAGTGTTAGAATTATGTGGTTAAATGATTAAATTTACCATTGTTTGTGTAAGTAGACACCTGCAATCATTGATTTAATTTGTGAGAAGTGGAGGATATGAATTGTTCTCTAATGTAATACATTGAATTGCTAGCTGGGAATCCGATTCTAATCCCAATTCCAAGCCAATTGTAATCCATAGTACTAGTATGGATACAGATATTCAATTTAAGAGAGAATATCGTTAGCCAACATCCCTTATCAACTCAAAGAATGTACCCTTGCACAGGCCAACAATGGAAAGAAAGGCATCATTCTTTGCATAGTATGTCACAGCTTCTATCTAGCCCCCTCTTTTTGCTTTCAAACAAATAATGAGATTCCACCAAATATATTCTCAACTAGAGTATGTATCGAATAGTTAATTTACTTACACCTAAAGGGAAATGATCCCGCCCCAACAAATTAAAAGATATATACTTTTCTCAATGCTTAAGTCATTCCTATTCCATGCTTTGCCTACGGCCTAAAAAGAATTGTGTGCCAAGTCATGTCATGATCCATGGTGCAGTAAATCCACCTACGTACAATTTTGCTTCACTTATTTGCAATTATATCTGCCCTCTCAGAATTGCTCTGTAATAAAAACAGCTGCTAATACTTAAAAGGCATTGATTCACTTAACTATCAAATTCCTTTCCATCCCACCACCACAAGAACATGGCTGAAAATGCCTATTGCATTGCAGGGAAGGTCTTGGACCAGCTTGGATCCCTTGCTTACGAGGAGCTCAGCTCAGCATGGGGTGTACGAAGCGATCTGACAAAGCTTGAGTGCACCGTGTTAGCCATTAAGGTTGTACTCTTAGATGCTGAGGAGAAGCAAGAAAGTGACCATAGGCTGAACCATTGGCTAGGACAGCTCAAAGATGTCCTTAATGATGCGGAGAATGTCCTGGATGAATTTCAATATCAAATTCTGCAGAAGGAAGTACTGAAAAGATGCAGGAGCACTCGTAAAAAGGTGGGTTATTTCTTTTCTAGTTCTAATCCACTTGTATTCCATTTTGAAATAGCACGTAAAATTAAGGGTATTAGGGAGAGGGTAGACGATATTTCAGATCTTAAGGCTGAATTCAATCTTGCTGCACGACTTGAAGATAGGAAGACAACAATGTACCGGAGGGACATGACCCACTCCTTTATTCCTTCTCAGAATGTCATCGGTAGGGATGATGACAAAAAAAAGATAATAAATCTTTTGATGCAGCATGATGTTGACAGAAATGTTAGTGTAATTCCCATAGTTGGGATTGGAGGTTTGGGGAAGACCACAATTGCCAAGTTGGTGTATAATGATGAACAGTTGGTTAGACATTTTCAATTGAAAATGTGGGTGTGTGTGTCTGAGGATTTTGATGTTAAAAGATTGATAACAGAAATCCTCAGATCAGCAGTTGGTATTGATGAGAATTTGAGCATAGATCAGTTGCAAGTGCGTTTAAGAGAACATATAAAAGATAAGAAATTTCTTCTTGTCTTAGATGATGTTTCGAATGAGGATCATATAAAATGGATTGAATTGAAAAATTTGTTACTTGGCGGTTGCAATGGAAGTAAAATCATAGCAACAACACGAAATAGCTCTGTTGCTACTATTATGAGCACTGCAGAGTCTTACAATTTAGATGGTCTATCCCAAAAGGATTGTTTGTCTTTGTTTGTGAAATTGGCATTTAAGGAAGGAGAAGAAGAACAATATCCAAACCTCTTAGAAATTGGAAAAGAAATTGTCAAAAAATGTAGAGGGGTTCCATTAGCAGTGAATACTTTAGCCTGCCTACTCTATTCTAAAGTTGATGAACATGAGTGGAAATACATTAGAGATAATGAGATATGGCATTTAAATCAAAAAGAGAGTGGCATCTTACCTGCATTGATGATCAGTTACAATCAATTGCCATTTCACTTGAAGCCATGTTTTGCATATTGTTCTATTTTCCCAAAGGATTTTGTATTCAATAATCTTCTCTTGATTCAATTTTGGATGGCACATGGAATTCTTCAATCACCTAAGGATGAAAATCTAGAGTTGGAAGATGTTGGCAACTTGTATATCAAGGAGTTGTTGTCGAGATCTTTCTTTCAAAATGTTGAACAAGAAAATATCTTGTATTTTACCTTTAAAATGCATGATCTTATCCATGATCTTGCACTCTCAATTGCCAAAAGAGAGTGTTCAATAGTGACCAAGAAGTCCACCCTTGCTGCAGAAGTTTGTCACCTGTCATTTTTAGACAATGGGCAAGAAGTTACAACACAATTAGAGAAGTTGAGCAAAGTTCAGACTATTATTTTCCAAACAGACCAATCCATGTCCTTAATTGAAACATGCATCTCAAGATTTAAGTACTTGCGGGTGCTTAATCTGAAAAATTCATCCTTTGAGGTGTTGCCAAGTTCTATCGGAAGTTTGAAACATTTGAGATATCTCGACCTATCATTTAATCACATAATCAAGCAACTTCCAAATTCCATTTGCAAGCTGCACAGTTTGCAAACTTTACTGCTTGAAAATTGCCACAATCTTGAACGGTTGCCGAAAGGTATAGGGGACATAATCAAGCTCAGGTTTTTTATGGTTACAACAAAGCATACCTACTTGTCAAAGAAGGCAGTAGGTTGCTTGAGTTCTCTTCGATCTTTGTGGATATGGAGATGTGTGAATCTAAAATGTGTGTTTGAAGGGATGGAGGAGGGCCGCCTCACCTATCTTCGAACATTGGTTGTTGGAGATTGTCCAAGTTTGACCTCTTTGACACTGAGTATCAAACACCTAACTGCCCTAGAGACCTTGATAATTAGGGATTGTAAAGAGCTTACTTTGATGGAGGTAGCGGGAGAAAAAGACAATCAAGATCTCAAGTTGAGCCTCCAAAATTTAATGTTTTTCCGTTTACCAAAGTTGGAGGTTTTGCCCCAATGGCTCCAAGGATCTGCAAACACATTACAGTTGCTATGGATTGGAGGATGTGAAAATTTAACGGCTTTGCCAGATTGGCTACCACGTCTGAAATCACTTCAGACACTTTGGATTGACAATTGCCCGAAGTTGTCATCTCTACCCGAGGGGATGGAGACACTAACAGAATTGTTGATATATGGTTGTCCTGATTTGAGTAGAAAATGTAGAGAAGATCGCTCATGTACCACAGATTGTTCTTGATGAGGTAAGGGCAGATTTGTCTTGTTATTAGTATTTTTGTCCTATTATTATAGATAGTCTTTACAACTTTCTTTTCTTTTTCTTTTTTCTTTTTTCTTTTTGGTGCTATAAACCCAAACCCCCTATTTCATTTATATATAAATAAATAAATAAATAAATAAAAAAAACACCAGCTAAAGCTCTCTTTGTCAAAATTAGATTCAAATTAAATTAAAACCAAAAATATCTTTTTGAATGAAATTGAATTTCCAAAACTAAACCGGGCTTCTAAATATCTATTTTCCCCACACCGATTCAGAAAAAGAGAGAGAGAGAGAGAGAGAGAGAGAGAGAGAGAGAAGAAGAAGAAGAAGAAGAAACATTTAATCCTATTTAATTCATGGAGGAATTGAATCTTGTTTCTAGAACATTGTGTTTCGAAGTTTGGGCAGCAAGGTATTGACACATAAAATCTTAAATGAACATATTAAATTTTTATTTATTTATTTTTCTTTTGTATAATCATTTTTCATAGTATTATCCTTACGGCTAGTTTCCGATATACTATATAACTACAAATTTCATTTCAGGAGTTCAACACAAGTCACAACCAATAGAATCTAAATGTTGCTCAATTCAAAGTCACAAGTTCCTTCCATAATTCATAAGCATTTCTTCATTACAATTTGGATTACAATATGTAAATAAATAAATACTTCTGTTATTTAATTTGCTTTTAAGTGATGTAAATAAATAAATAAATAAATATGTTATTTTGCATTTTGTATTTTATGTAAAAATAAACATTTATGTCATTGTAATTCAAAGTAAGATGTGCAAATAAATAAACGTGTTACGTGTATACTACCTAACTACATTCTTGTGTATAAAGTTGAGAGATCCATGGATTAATATGTTCAAGTATTTGTTCTTACATTCATGTTTTATGATTCTTTTTGGTAGGCACTAAGGACTTTGTGGAATAACAAGCTTGAAGCTTAGTTACTAAGAAATGTGGCGTATAACAAACATTGAATAGAGTGATATTTGTATCTAAAATTATAAGTTTTCAGTTCTATAGAAAGTATTAACAAAAGAACATCACTGTCACAAATAACCAAAATGTTCTTTATCCTTCTTAAAAGCCATCAACTAAAGATAAAAACCTCAGATTATTTTGTTTGAATTTACTGTTCATTTGTTTCAAATTAAGCATGCCATATCTAAAGTCATAGTCATTGACTCTGTCTGCCTAGCATATGCCCACATTTCTAGATTTACATTCTCCTTTCTTTTCCCTGGTCATTAAAAGCCCATTTCATACGGTAAGCACAACAAAATAACTTCATTATGTCCTACATGAATGTCCATAACCAACAAGTAAAATATGTTATCGAAACTTAAGCTCACTATAAATCATTCATGACCAGAAAATATGTTATCAAAACTTAATCTTCATTCATGACAAGAAAACTAACTGTCACACAAAAAAAAAAAAAAAAAAAAAAAAATCCTGATCTGATTATTTTCCATCCAGTCAGAAGAACAAAATTGGTGTCATACCTGTGTAATAACTCAACGATAAGACTTATCACTAAATTCATTCAGTTCTATGTCATCCTTGGAATAATTTTTCTTACGCCCATAGTTAAGTTTGTCTCCTTTCAGACCTGTCATGTGACAAAAAGTTTTAAAATACTTTGGGCCATCCTGAATAAAATGATTAAATGAAAACGATCCTAAATTAACTCAATGTAAAGCATATCAGAGTCATTTGGCGGCTTCATCCTTTTTGGCCGATGATCTTTAAGATTATACTCATGTTTTTCCTTAGAATCATATTGAATCCCTTCTTGTCTCCTACTGTTCAAGTGCTTCCAATGAAGGGGAGTCCCTTGAGTATTTAAAACTGCCAGCAAGTATTGTGCAATTCATTCCTCACCTACCACTGAATCTTTTACAGACCCTTCATGTGCATTTAAGAATTTGGTAAGCATTATCAGATAGAATAAGGAGTACAATGTGACAAAAGTAATTTCATGTTGACTTGAACAACTACCCCCAACCCCCAAAAAAACCACATATACTGAAGCTGAATCCAATTTCTTTATTGCAACCAAATCAGCTCAGGTTGAGTAGTCTATGACTTCTCTTAATCGTGATTGTAGAGTCACTCATTTTTGAATGTTTACAACACTGATCTTTCAAGCAAGATTAGCACATCTAAAACTAAAAAAGTATGCAGGTAGCTATGTGTATATGTTTGTGCACATTCACATGTGTACTGTAAGAAATCTCACAAGGAACTAAAGAGAAATTATTTGCAAGAGCATGATACCTGCAAAAGCAAGCTTCAGTTCTGTCTCTATGTCAGGGATCCTTGGAACCAATACACCCGGAGTTTCTAGGACATATATGCTAGGCTGATGCACAATCTACAGCTTAACAATTCAATGTCAACATTTAAACATACATAGATGATGAACCAAAAGAATTCAACAGCAGATCAACAACAGAGGGAGAAAGGAAACAGTAGATAGAATAAAAAATAAGATTTTAAAAAGAAAAGGAAAGAGGCAAATGATTAATGATTTAGCCCGACCTTAAAAACATGTCTTTAAATAAAGTTTATGCAACTGATTCAGTGTTCATTTGGGAATAACTTATTTAATTTTTTGCTGAAAACTTTTTGTTAAAAATATGCTAAAATATACTTGTATTTTAAAAAAGTGAGAAAAGGTAAGAAAAAGTGAGGATTTAAAAAAGTGTAAAGAAAAACTAAAAAGCAAAAAACTAGCTTATAAACTAGTCCCAAACTAGCTTATAAACTAGTCCCAAACTAGCTTGTTACAAACTTTTCTTTTTATATAAGTAATGCAATTTTGTTGATATCAAAAAAATAGTGTGGCCCAACTATACAAATGAATCTATCAAATCAAAAACAGAACATAATGGCTGACTATGCAAAGCTGACATCCAGTCCAACAAGGTTCTAAAGATAAATAATTTGAGATCAGGCATAGCTCTCTCTATATCCTCAAAATTCCAATCGTTCCTCTCTCTCCATAAGCACCGCATCAAACAATGCGGGGGGAACCGTCCACAAATTCCCATTCCGATGACAAGAAAAATGACCAGACCAGCAAGCTAACAACATTCTTCAACATCACCCAACAAACTCCAAATAAACCAAACACCATAGACCACAATTTGGCAATAAAACCAGATACCTAAGCCGGATAGTTTATTTTCCTAATCATGTAAACCTACAAACGCTTGCCAGCTAAAAAAGAAAATCAAAAGTAAAAAATAAATAAATAAGAATTAGTAAGACAGCTAGCAAGATTGGGTTGGGGGGTGGGGGGCAATCAACCAATTAAGATAGAATGTAATACAAAGTCATTGTAATCTAATTACCATCACCTTTTTCTGTGGTCAAATAATATAACACAAGTCAGAAATAAATTCCTTGCAATCAGTTTGCTTCTTATAAAAGCAACAACATCAACTATATCTGTGAAAGACACATGAAACTAGACTTTCAGTCTCTCTGTACTTTCTAAGGTAATAAACCACAAAACACAGAATCTCTTAACCTTGTATCCAGCAATATCTTGAGGAACACCAGGCAGTGGGACGACAGTGACGCGCTTCATCTTCTCCTGCATTATGAAAGAAAACAAAAGCAGTTATTGTTCTATAAAATTTAATAAACTTCCCCATAGTTCCATTTGAAGACAATGACTATCAAACATAATCTAGCAAAACATAGTAACAGCTTACCAGTGAACAGAGGTTTTGCTACGGGCATTAATGGCGTTGAAATCTTGATGATGTTTGTTAGGGTTGGCCAAGTCTTTCTTTTTTGGCGGGGAAGAAGGGAATGCGGATTTCAACGACAACTCCGGCGTGTCTCTGATGGCGCGTGTCTCATTTGATGGGCCCATCACCACCACCACCACCACCACCACCGGCGTTGAAACCCAATTTTAATTTCAATTTCAATCCCATAATCTATCACACAAACAATAATTGAAAATGGTGGTGGCAACTTCCTTGGTAGTGGACCTACCGGTAGATAACTTACTGCAAAAAAGATAATTGAAAATGGGCTGTCTATGGAATCGATATTGGGTAGGGCTGGAATTAATTTATAAAATAAAAACCCAGCCCAACTTCTTAACTTTGAGAACTCCAAAATTAACCCAATTCAACCAAAATTAATGATGCAAAATACACCAACAAATTTTAGTGTTGACTCATGAGTCATGACTTTTACTTGTATTGAATTCAAATTTGCTTCTATATTTTTAAAATTTTGGATCATTAAACAAATCAAGGTAAAATCTGTTTTTTTAGAAGAGCACAAAAGAGTGTAACATACTCTAACAACAAGAAAGAGGCAAGCCCAAGCCAATCAGTAAAGAAAAAAAGCCTTGTTTGTCCCTCACTCGAGCGTGTTTGAGGAAAGATGTTCATTGATTCTGTTTTTTTTTTTTTTTTTTTTTTTAATTAATTTTTATGTCACCACTTTATAGTTTTCCTCTAAATAAAAGGAGGTCATAGTCTATGCTATTTAAAAATAAAATATTGTGCCTTTTCTCCTTGTGTTTCATTGACAAATATTTATTATTTACCCACATATCTTGTTATTTTAAAGAAAGTGTTTGATTGTGTTAAACCAAATAGCGCTTTGTGGTCTAAAAGCAAGAAAGTTGTTTGCAGAGCTTGCATAATTGGTATAGGCTTCAAAGGTTTTATGAGCCCTGATTGTTTTTAATTCTTCTTTTATATTGAATTTATAAAACTTTTTGTCCTTGGAGTAATATTTCATTTAAAGAGGTTTTTTTAATTTTTTTTTTTAAAATAGTTTCAACATATGGCTTTCGCTTCTTATGATTGTACTCTATCATTAAACTAAAATACCAATCAGTTTTCAATGTAGGTGGAGATTGATTGTGTTTCATTGAAAAATATTTATTATTTATCCATATGTGTTGTGATTACAAAGAAAGTGTTTGATGGTGTGAAACCAAATAGCGTTATGTTGTTTGAAAGCAAGAAAGTTGTTTGCAGAGGTTGCATAATTGGTATAGGCTTCAAGGGTTTTATGAGTCCTGATATTTTTTAATTGTTCCTTCATATTGAATTTATTAAAAAAAAAAAAAGTCCTTGGAGTAATATTTCATTTAAAGAGGGTTTTTTTTTTTATAGAGTTATAACCTATGGTGTTCGCTTCTTGTGATTATACTCGAGTAATATTTCATTTAAAAAGGTTTTTGATGTTGGGTATTGTGGGGCCTGTCATCCAAAATAATGATGAAAAAATTGTAGGAAATGGGCTCGTGGCCCAGCGGCCCAGTCCGAGGACACTCACCTGTCCGAGGGTAGTTAAAGAGAGCCATTGTGGGACTAGTATAAGAAAAAGGGATAGAGGTCATGGGTAGTGGCCCAAACCGCGTCCGAGGATAAAACTCATCTCAGATATTATGGTCCGAGGTGGGTGTAACTATCTGATTATTCAGGGCACCCCACAAAGTTATATTAGAACTGGAAAGTGAACGTGGAACAAGGGACGAACTGGGGAAGATAACAAATATCTTCTCGAGCTGCTACCTCCACATTAAATGCTTCCCAGCTAACTCTCTGACCGCATTAATGTGGAGGTGATACTTGAACAGTAATCAAGCAGTCTTATGGTTACTGAGTGAAGGTTCCGGGAGGTGCTGGATGGGACAGAAAGGAGTCCTAAGAGTAGAGCCTACATGTGTACGGTGAAAAGAGAGTGATGAATGTAGTATATAACAAGAAAGTGGGTGACATTAGAGGGTACTTTTGGAAAAAAGGAGAAAAAGAACGAGAGAACTCAGAAAGATACCCCCTGAAACCTAGCCGAGGAGAGTGTTTATCATACAGTCAGCTTGAAACGTCTTTGACTGCATAATAATCATGACCTTTTCTACCGAATAGAGCTAGTTCTTCCACCCACTCTCTAGAAATTCATTGTTTGGGCTTGTTGGGCTAAAAATCTATCCCTATTCTGGGTTGTAGGGGCCTTTTTTGTGTTTGGGCTGGGTTGCCTCCTGCGGTGATGGGCCCGAATGCTTTTTCTGAGTAGGGAAGTTGAGGCCGGCCCAACTGTAACTCACCTTGGGCCGGTTTGTGCACAAACTTTGCCTTGTCCGCCAGAAATACCCTTACGGCAAGCAGAGCTATTACAATAAGATTACGGCAGGCAGATATAATAATGGAAGGAAGAACAGAGTGCAGTAGCTTTTGCTAATAGTAAATAACCGAATATCACAATAGTAATGATGGTAATACTAACAATGGCTTTTATAAGAAAGAATAATTGATTGAATGATGAAGTTAATCAAAAATAAACATCAAGCGAAAAAAACCGAGTCTGTAATGGCAGAAAGTCACAGAGGAAGAACGCTTCTTCTCAATGAAACTAACCTCCCAGGAGAATATCCTGCCGTGGGGATTAGTGACTTTGAGGGAATCGGACCTAAGTGATAGATGCCTGCGGAAAAATTCTTATTGCTTAACTGTTCTTAGAGAGTGGGATTTTGAGGGGGAGAGGAAAGAAAAGATCTATTGGTGCATGCCCATTATCCTCACTATTTGTTTTCTTATCTTTCCTTCTTTTCTTTTCCTTTTCTTTGAGTTTTTTCTTTCTATCTTTCTCCTCCTCTGTTTTTCGGTCCCTTCTACAGGGCATGGCAGGGGTCCTTTTATAGGGCCTGCCGTGATGGTTTTTTTACTATTTCACCCCCTAACGGCCTTTGTCTGGTCTGGGCATGCTTGCCGACCACCGTCTGTACACTGTTTGCCCTTGCCAGACAACAACGGGTTGGTTTTGTTTCTGTTTGCCGTGGCAGTGTTTTTCTGCCGTGGCTTAAATGCTCTCTCTCTCTTCCTATGGCATGCACCCAACGTTCCCTCCCCAACCTTACCTCTTTTGGGCGACCTGTCATCCCAGCAGACGTACCTCCCAAAAGGGTTTGGATAGGGAACGCAAAATAGACCTTTTCCCCCCTCCCCACCACCAAACCGCACCCCCTTTTACCTCTTTCCACTGCCCCATGGTCCCACCATGACCCATATTGGCTGGGTACAGGCTGGTGGCACCTGGGCCTTGCGCATGCTTTTCTGTTATGTACATTCAAAAGCCTGCCTGCGGCCCGTGTTTGTTGTGCTCTAGAGTCTTGCTTGTATTCGTCTGCCATACTTCTTTGTTCTTCTACGTGGGCCGCTCTGTGCTTCCAATGCTTCCCTTTAGGATTGGGCCTTTCTTAACACTGGGTTTCATATTTCTCTTGGCCCATTTTTACGGTTTGTATTCATGTTTTATTTCCTACCACGACGATACGTTCCTGCTAGGCCTCTTCCAAGCCTACCATTCCATTCTTTCCCCCAGTGGCTTAAGAGAGCCTGCTGGTGTTTTTTACTCATGGACTCCGTTGTCCCTTTCTTTCTTTCCCTTTGGGCCTGCGGCCCTTTTTCTTTCCTTGGGCTTCCTCGGCCCTTTTACTGACTTTGCTTTCCCATGGGCTTTTACTAACTTGACTGGGCTTCCCCGGCCCAATCTCCTCATACTCATCCTTGGGGTTCCTGGGCTTGCCCTCAACCTCTACTCTCTTTGTTTACATTGCCTTAGGCCTGCCGCGGCTCATTTTCGCTTTTTCATACCATACTCTGCCCATGGGTATCATTTTTCTCTTTCCGGGCCCTTTGGGCCCATTTGTTTCCTCAAGACCCATTTATTCATGTTATGGGCCTGTGTTCTATTCTTTCCGCCGCTTGTGCCTAACAATCTTATTCCATGCCTGCCACTCTCATTGCCTGTTTTGCTGGGTTGGGTTGGTTTTACAAAAATGACCCTCAACATGGGTCCAATCCAATTTGAGTCCCTACAGGTGTATTGTAAAATGAGTTATTAAAATAGATAAAGTTGCTTTTGGAGATGCTGAAACTATTTAGATTAATCTAGTGCTTAATGGGCAGGCAGGCACAACACATTGATGGAATTGAGTAAATCTAAAAAAATACCTAGTGTTTAGGGAGTAAATTAAAATTTTGAAATTTCAAGAGATAAAATATTGCTCCAAACTTTAGAGGTATAATTTGCAAGTTAGTCTTAAAAAATCCATTCTAACTTCTTCACCTCGAGAAATATCCACTCATCATAGTTCTAAAAATGAACTTAATTCAACCAGTATAGATGAAGTTGTGTTATGTCAAGAGTTTCATTGGAGTGCGTCAAGAGTTATGGTTTGTGTGGAGGAAATCACTAAGAAAGATTCCAGAGGTTCCAAAACTATAGTAGAGGTTTGGGAAGTGGGTTGTTTGTAAAGGTTGCGTAGAAAGTTTAGATTTCAAAAGTTTTGTGAGTTCTAACTATTTGTAACAGTTCTATTATATTGAATTTTATAGAATTGTTTGTGTCCTCAGAGTGGTAATTACTTTAAAGATGTTTTTCATCAACTTTCCAATTCACTACCAAATCTTGTGTTGCCCTTTATTGCTTAAAACATCGATTTAATAAGGATGTATAGGCTCCATGAGAAGCCATAGAATCTAGCCTAGTTATAATCACCTCTCCATCCTTCTTACAGCTTTTATGTGTTCCATAGGAAGCCGTTGAGGCTTCTCATGTAGAAGTACAAACTACAAACTACACCTCTTTAAACAGCCTTGCTGTTCCATTATCCACCTAAACTCGAATGACTTTTTCGTATCACACTGTCACTTTCATTATCCCAGGCACGTTGCTTTGAAAAATGAAGGGCCATTCAGACAAGGGTGGTGTGAAATACCAACGCAATTCATCGCTTTACCTGAATACAAATGATATATACTCAGCCCTTTAAGAAGGTCCCATAACCCACTACCAAAAAATGAGAGCCCCGCTGCAAAGGTGCTTCCATTATTTTCCACTATGCCCCCACCATTGATACAAAAAGAAGAAGAAGAGCATAATATCAAGTGAGCTTTTGACAATTCTTCACCTTTACTTGTGTTGAAAATAAGAAAGAAGCACAGCTGTGCAAAACGGCATCACTTCTGTTGCAACTAAATAAAGCTCAAGATACAACAGCGTTTTGTGTAAATGATGAGCTGTTGAACTTAATGGATACGGCGCCGTTTTGCTACTCCTTCCACAATGACTTGAATCACTTGATGCAAACGATGTCGTCTCACTTAGCAGAATCTTTCCCTGTTTTAGTTAATAATGGACACGTGTTGACAGTTTACTGGTTATTAGTTGTGACGGTTTTATTTCCCGCTTTTTTAGGAAAGTAGTTAGAGTTAGTTTCTTCCTTCTTCTTGATTCAGCTTGTATATATAGCGTAGGAGTTGTATCTTGTAATTTAACACTTTCATTTTCTCTGTTTTTCATTAAATAAGAGCAGAGGTTCTATTTAGAAAGTGTGCTTAGATATTTTCCCAAATACTCAGATTTTTTACAACTTGGAAATTGGCAAGACATGAAGGGCCTGCTTGCTTTTTTAGGGCATTGTCATCAATGATCAATCCCTGTTTTAACAAAAGCTAAAAGAAAGGGAAAAAGCAAGAAATATGGAATTGGAATGTAACTTTGATTGCAATTTGAAGTTTGAACTGATGGAACAATTAAATTTACTAGGGTTGATAAAGATATATAAAATTATAAATTAAGATGTGGGCTAAGGAGCATGAAATTAGTGAGTTTTTTTAATGCGATTGTGGAAAAGTGTACCCACCACAGACCCACCCCCACCACAGTCCCACCCCCACTAAACTCATCTTCGCCAACCATGGTAGAACCCAACCCATTGTAGATCCATGAGAATCACGAGATGAAGCCCAACGCCACCTAATTTAACCCATGGCAGACCCACGGGGAAAACTGTACCCACCACAGACCCACCTCCAATAATAACGTAGATTGAGTCAGTTATTTGTGTTAAAAATTTTGCTAACTCAAACCTAACCTAACCCAACTAATTTTTGTTTTTTATTTAAAAAAAAAAAACAATTTAACCTATTAACCCTAGAAAAAAATTAATTTGAGATGTGAAAGCTAGGTTGAATTGAGTTAAATTTGTCAAAAATACATACTTCTATGTTGTCATTTTCGGTTTTAAGATTCCTCTGTAACAAGAATGCAACATTGATAACTAATAGTCATTACATCATATTAGTAGTATAAGTAAAAAAAATGTAATATATGTTATAATAACTAATACTAGTTTAGGGCTTTAGGGGCTTTTTCTCAAAAAAAAAAAGAAAAAAAGAAGCTAATACTAGTTACCTAAATTTTTTTTTCTAATAAAAATAAGTAATTTTTTTTGCTTATTGATCACATCTGTTCATTTCAACTCACAATTCGATCACTGCAAATTGATAGTCACACTCGGAAAGGGTTTAAAGCTAGTATAGTTTTAAAAACTGGGTAAAAGAAGTGATAATAGGGGCTGTCCATGGACTTAATTGGGTTGGGTTGGAAATAAAATAAATAAAACCAAGACTAAAGTGCAAATTATATCTCTCAAATTTGGATTAATTTTGATTTTATATCCTAAGGTTTCAAATTTTTGATATGATACCTAAATGTTATGTATCGCTATGATATGACCCCATATAATGCATAATGCCTAATTGTTTGTTAAGTGCCAGATTGGCAATCCAACCAAACCCTCTATATTTGTATTTATTTGATTTTGCACCTATATGTTCGAAACTATTTTGATTAATCTAGTGCTTAATGGATAAGTAGGCACAACACATTGGTGGAAGTGAGCAAATCCATATGATACTTAGCGTTAAGTGAGTATATCAAATTTTTAAATTTTAAGGAACAAGATCAAAATTACCACAAACTTTAAGAGAGTGGAAACTGATAGTGGGAGGTGGAAGGGTTTAAAGCTTTAAAGCGAGCTTCTTTTATGGTTTTAATTGGTAGATAAAATAAAAAATAAAAGTATTCGGGACAGTGAAGCATAGTTTTAGTATTAAAGACTGCCAAAAAATAAGTCAAAATTGGCTATCCATAAATTCAATTGGGTCGGAGTGGAGGATTTAAAAAAATAAAAAGAAAAGACTAAATTGTTAATGATATCCCTAATTTAGGGTAATTTTGGTTTTATCCTCTGAAATTTTGATATATTTCCCTGCTAGTAGGTATCATTTCGATTTGCTCCCTTCCAATACACCATGTCTAATTGTTTGTTAAGTGCTAGATTGGCAACCCAACGACACCCTCTATATTTATATTTGTCTTGATTTTACAACCTTTATATTTGGTATTGTTTTTGGTTTGCACCCTTTATGTTGAAACTGTTTTGATTAATCTAGTCCTTAATGGGCAGGCAGGCACAACACAATGATGGAATTGAGCAAATCTAAACAATACCTAGTGTTTAGAGAATAGATCAAAATTTTGAAATTTCAAGGGACAAAATATTGCGCCAAACTTTAGAGGTATAATTTGCAATTTAGTCTTAAAAAATAAAATAAAAAATCCAATCCAACTTCTTCACCTCAAGAAATATCCACTCGTGATAATTCTAAAAATGAACTCAATTCAACCAGTATAGATGAAGTTGAGTTATGTTAGGAGTTTCATTGGAGTGTGTAGGGGGTTTTATGGTTTGTGTGGAGGAAAAATCACTAAGAAGGATTCCAAAGGTTCCAAAACTACAGTAGAGGTTTGGCAAGTGAGTTGTTTGTAGAGGTTGCGTAGAAATTTTAGATTTCAAAGGTTTTGTGAGACCTAACCATTTGTAACAATTCTATTATATTGAATTTTATAGGATTGTTTGTGTCCTCGGAGTGGTATTTACTTTAAAGATGTTTTTCATCAATTTTCCACTTCATTACCAAAATTTACGTTGCACTCAATTGCTTAAAACATCGATTTAATAAGGATGTATAGGCTCCATGAGAAGCCATAGAATCTAGCCTAGTTATAATCACCTCTCCACCCTTTTTTACAGCTTTTGAGTGTTCCACAGGAAGCCGTTGATGCTTCTAATGTAGAAGTACAAACTACAAACTACGACCTCTTTAAACAGCCTTGCTGTTCCAGTATCCACCTAATAAACTCAAATGACTTTTTCGTATCACACTATCACTTTCATTATCCTAGGAGCGCATGTTGCTTTGAAAAATGAGGGGCCATTCAGACAGAGGTGGTGTGAAACACTAATGCAATTCCTCGCTTTACATGAATACAAATGAAACATACTCAGCCCTTTTAAGAAGGTCCCCCAACCCACTACCAAAATATGAGAGACCCACTACAAAGGTGCTACCATCATTTTCCACCATGCCCCCAGCATTGATGCAAAAAAAGAAGAGCACATGAAGTGAGCTTTTGATAATTCTTCACCTTTACTTGGAAATTGGAAAGACATGAAGGGGCCTGCTTGCATTTTGCAGGGCATTGTCATCAATGATCAATCCCTGTTTTGACAAAAGCTAAAAGAAAGGGAAAAAGCAAGAAATATGGAATTGGAATGTGACTTTGATTGCAATTTGAACCGAGGGAACAACTAAATTTGCGGGGCTAAGGAGCATGGAATGAGTTTTTTACGGGAAAGTGGAAAAGTATACCCACCATAGACCCACGTCCCCTAATAACATAGATTGAGTCAATTATTTGTGTTAAAAATTTTGCTAACCCAAACCTAATGATTCCAAGTCATTTTTGTTTTTTATTTTTAAAAAAACAATTTAACCTATATTAACCCTTAAAAAAAAAAAAAAAAACTAATTTGAGATGTCAAAGCTAGGTTGGATTGAGTTAAATTTGTTGAATTGGTGAGTTGAATTCGAATGGTGTCATTTTCGGTTTTAAGATTCCTCTGTATCAAGAATGCAACATTGATAACATCATATTAGTAGTATAAGTAAAAAAAAAATGTAGTATATGTTATAATAACTAATACTAGTTACCAATTTTTTTTTTTTCTAGTAAAAATAAGTAAATTTTCGTTTCTTACTCTTTAGAGCATATACAATAATATATTTATGAAAAAGTATTAAAGTAAAGCTAAAGTTTTTCTTAATATACAAAATTTCACCTAAAAACTTTAAAAAATAATTCAAAATTATATGAAGGAATATAAAGATTTTTTTTTTCTTTAGAATCATAAATATTATTTCAAATTGTGACAGTGTTTGACATCTCCACATATAATCTTAGCAATCCTTAGTAAAATATGAAGATTTTATATATTCACATAACTTTAAATCACCCATATTTATTTTAATAGCTTTGGCAAAATTTATACTATAAATATTGGGACTGTGAATATAGACATTGCCAAAATGAAAAGAGCATGGTCTCCCCAAAAAAAAAAAATTTCAGAGAGAGAGAATTACTCATAACATACAAACTACATTTGGTGACTTGGAAATATCTAAGTTGGTGAACAGAGTGTGGTGAATCTACGACCAAACATCTGATTTGTTAATTAGAAGCTACATCAATAGTAATAATACTTGTATATTATGCATATAATTTACATGAAAAAACTTTATAAAAAGAGTTAATATACATACGACTGATTTTCCTTTTATCTTTACTATAATACCAATATATAGATATAGTGTGAGTCCGCACGTGCGCGGTACAAAGTTCCGTCCCCACAAGGCCACACCCTCCGGCCTCCACTCGTGAATGACTTTTAACAGTCTAAAATACTTTTAAGGTCTCTCACCAAATCCAATAAAGTCTCTTTGCTTTGTTGTTTTTATGTTTTATACTTTACCATTCTCGCTACTGAGCAGTGAGCACTCATTCATCTCCACATTTGACTGTCTTTGCTCTTCACCACCCCCAGGGCGTAGCCAGGAATTTTTACATGGGGGGCCGATTCGAACCATGAAGGTTGAAATCGATTACGATGAGTATCATCATTGTATGGATAGTCTATATTTTTAGGTTGATATTGACCTTCTTTGAGATAAGCTCATCGGATTTCATCTTGTTTGTTGATAGGAAATTCACATATTTGTTTACGTGATCCTGAATCACGATTTATCTCTTCAAATTGAATTCTTGAACATTTGGAGGGGTCAGGGTGTTCATCAGATATTGAAGTATTAACATTTGTTTCTATAGCCACAGGTGTCATAATTTCTGAATTGTTAACATCTTTTTTCTTAAAAAATACATCAATTGTTTTTTCGTTTGCTCATAATTCTTTTAGCTTTGAGAATATGACTAAAAAATTAACTTGAAAAGAAGTTTAAAAAATAAAATTTTAATTAGTAATTTTTACTTAGTTATATGGATATTATTCATACTCAAGAAAAAACAAAATTTCCACTATAATTTAAACATATAACCCATTTTTAATACGACTTTAATTAATAATAACCTCTCAAATAAAAACAAAAATTAAACACACAAGTATTGGTACACAACATAAACCAAACAATTTAACAACACCCACAGCCACATCCACAGCCACATGATATCTAACTAATCAAAAATAGGTAATAAATCAAAACAATTTTACCTTAGAAACTTTGTCTTCACAAAGTGCAAAGATGGGTCACCCGTGTGCCTCTGCCTGACTGCCTCCAACTTTAGATCTTCCCTTCAAGACTCATCACAAACAATCTCCCCATGCCTTCAATCATGTATTTCTCTAAAAATCTATGAAAATATAAAGAGCATGTGAATATTTAGGTGTAGATAGTTGAGAAAATAAAAAAAAGACACTAAAAAGAGATGAATGTCTAATGCTTAAGAAAGAGAAGAAAACTCACCAGTCACCAAGTTCCAAAACTAAAGCTGATGAAGAAAGAAAAAATTGGTCAGGATTTTTTTTTTTTTGGGACTGTGAGTACAGAAGACTGGAGTTTTGGGGGCTGGTAGGTAGGCAACGGTACAGTGCAAATGAAAGTGTATCAAAGAAGACCAAACAAAAGAATAAGAAGTAAATAAAGGGATTTTGTGGGTCAGTGGGTGGATTTTTTGAGATGAAGAGAAAGTGAAGTTTTGTTTTTAGTGTTTGGACTTGAGCGGGCCAGCTTGTTTTATTTGGAGTACATAAGGTGATAAGGCCTAAAACTAAAGCTGGGCTTGGGAGAATATTTGAGCTGGGCTTGAGAGAATAGTTGAGAATTGGACATAGGGGGGCCGGCTGTCCAATATTGGGGGGCCCAATTTTTTTTTTCTACCTACTCTAATGAAAAAAAAAAAAAAAAATTGCAGGGGCCGGGCCCCCCGGAGCCACTACGTGGCTCCGCCCCTGACCACCCTCAAGAACATGGCTGAAATTGGCTACGGCATCGCAGTGTGTATAGCATGAGTCATTGTAATCCCCTTCACTTTATCTGGGATCAAATAATATACCACAAGTCATAAATATATTCCTTGCAATCAGTTCACTTTTCATAAAAGCAACAACATCAACAATTCGTTAAGTGATAATGGTCAATCAAACAATTCACAACCAAACCTACAAACTAAGAAGCACGGATGCGTTTCGGGACTCAGATGCGGGTGCGGGACTCGGCAATTTTTGAAAAAGGTGGGTACAGGTGCGGCGGGACTCGGCCATTAAAAAATTATTAAAAATATTTTATATTGCTAAGCATACTTTTTCACATTATATAAACATATACCAAATTTAATAACTAAAACATGATGTTCATAAATTAAATACAACCCACAAGATTGAAACTAAAAGTCTAAAACATTCCATGATGTTCGGAAATTAGAATACAACTCACAAGTTTGAAACTAAAACAAAATAAAAGATAATCAACAAAAAAATCAAACACCAACATCATCATCCTCAATATCAATTGCTTCACTTTGAACTTCACTTTCACTAGTAGTAGCACTAGTGCTAGCATTCCCAATAACCACGGCCTCCAACTCTGGCTCATCGAGTGTAAGGGCTGCATTCTCAAGAATTCCTGCTCCTCCATGTATGTTGCTCTCATTCCAAGAGTCTCCAGCAATATCCCACATCTTTGTTGCTGTATGTACGTATTCCTCATTGCGCCTTAACAAGAGTCGAAGATTAGAATGCACATATACCAAATCCTCAGCGCGTGCAGGAGTCATTTTGTTTCTTTTTAAGGAATGAATAAATTTGTATGTGCTCCAATTCCTCTCAGCGCATGAGGATGAACAAGGTTGTCCAAGAAGTTTAAGGGCAAGGGTTTGAAGAGTTGGAAATGCGGAGCCATGGTATTGCCACCAAATCAAAGGTTGTAAGGTCCACCTATCTGTCAAGGCTTCTGGTGAAGGAAACCTCCCTCTTGAAAATGTAGCAAACTCAAACTTCACCACCGGCTTTAATTCACTCTCATCTTGAAAGTATCGATCCAAACACTTGCTCCTTTCCATAGAAATTTCATGATCCCGATGTGGAGGGATGCGTTTTGGATTCTCCGAAAGCCATTCAATGGAGTAATACCTAGTTAAAGATTAAAAAACAAATATAGATGAAATGTGGGTTTTACTAGAAGGGTGAACTAAGGAAAATAGAAAATAAATGTACTTACTTAGGATTTAAGGAATGAGCCAAGCAATGTAGTGGCGTACAATTTTTAGTCCATCGATCAATGAGTATATCATACACCACACCCCAAAATAAGCTATACTGATCATCTTCCAAGCCTTCATGCCGATATGTTACTGCCTTCACCTTCTCTATCATTGAATCCCATATCTTATACACAAGATGAAGACAAGGCTTATCTATGTCGGCCATTCGTAGCATATCATAAATGGGTGCTGTGAATTCAAGGATATAATCAATATTATCCCACCAAAGATCACTTAGAATCATATCTTTTACCTTTTGAGCTTTTCCAACATCATCCTCCCTATAAGAAGCCCATTGGTCACTAATAGCCATGGCTTGAAGGCATCTTTTTATCAACTTCAACCTTTTCAGCATTACAACAACTGAAGCAAATCTAGTATCAGCAACTTGGAGCAATTTTAATGGACAAAATTCATTAAACATTGCCAATCTCATTGAATGGTTCATGATAAAAACACGTATGAAGGATGCATCATCAGTAATACGTGTAATCCAACTACATTCCTCATATGTAACTTCATTCTTTTCAGTGTTTTTTGCTGCACAAATATTCTTCAAAGCTAGATTGAGAGTGTGGACAACACAGGGTGTCCAAAATATTTTAGAATACTCACCTTCAATAAGAGCTCCAGCAGACTTCATCACACTAGCATTATCAGTGATGACTTGGACAACTTTTTCATGTCCAATCTCTTTTATAGCATCCTTCAACACCCCAGCAATATAATGTTTGTCTTTGAACTCACCTGACCCATCAATTGCCTTTATAAACACTGGACCCCCATCTGATACAGCCATAATATTAATAAGAGGCCTCCTTTGTGGATCTGACCATCCATCAGAAACTATACTTACACTATTTGCAAGCCAAGAGTCCTTAATTGGTTTCAAAAGTCTTTCAACATTAGCTCTTTCTTTTTGCAAAAGTGTTGTTCTCAAGACATTGTATCCAGGAGGAACATAATCCGGAATGTTATGGTTAGCAGCATATGCATAGGAACTACGATAATATGAGTTTCTTGCAAAGTGAAAGGAAAGCCCACCAGTGTAGAACATCCTAGCAATTCTGCTATCCAAATCATGTCTAGCATTATTTTGGAATGCTTTCTCCAAAGTAGAATTCATCACCTTTCTCCTCTTACTATCATCCGAATTTGTACTATCACTCCTTTCATGTCTCCGAAATGGGGAAATAGGTGCAGGCCCACGGCCTGGGGGAGGTGGGGGTAAGGGAATTTGATTTCTCCGTTCCCTCTCTAACTTATCATTCTCAACTTCGTCATGCATTCGCTGCATTTCCAGCCTATGGCTCGGTGTCACCTTAGGGCATGCTCTAATTCCTTTGCCAAAATTTTTTAATAAATGAGCCTTAACCTAGAATAGGATCCTATATAAACTATACCACAATAGTTACACTTAAAATGTGTGTTTCCACCTGATTTAATAGAAGCACCATGTGGTTTTTTTACTTTAGTCACATACTGCCAAAGAGGAGATTCATCATTTGGCACTTCTTGATTAAATGAAGGTGAAGTTTCTGTGCTAGCAACTTCGTCCATTGCAAATTCAATAGATTCAATTTAACTTACAAATAATAACTATTAACTAAATAAATTAATAATAAATCAAACCCAAGTTCACACTTCACAGAACACAAATCACAAATCACAAATCAAACTAACTAACAAATCACAAATCAAACTATTAACTAACATATAATAACTAACAAATTTAACCTATAAATAATAACTATTAACTAAATAAATTAATAATAAATCAAACCCAAGTTCACACTTCACAGAACACAAATCACAAATCACAAATCAAACTAACTAACAAATCACAAATCAAACTATTAACTAACATATAATAACTAACAAATTTAACCTACAAATAATAACTATTAACTAAATAAATTAATAATAAATCAAACCCAAGTTCACAGAACACAAATCACAAATCACAACTCACAAATCAAACTAACTAACAAATCACAAATCAAACTATTAACTAACAAATAATAACAAACAAATTTAACCTACAAATAATAACTATTAACTAACAAATCAAAAATCAAACTAAAGTCTAAGATTGAATACGGTACCTGAGTTGAGAATGCGTGAGAGAGAGCTGAAGTTTGAATGGCTGTGTGGCTGAGTGGCTGTGTGTAGACTCTAGAGTGGCTGGAATGCAGGACTGAGTGGCTGGTTCAGTGAAGCGCAACCCAAACAGCACAGAGAAGAGAGAAAGAGCGATGGAGTTGGAGTGAGGAGGCTGTTTGGAGTCTTTGGACGAAGTGTGAGTGAGTGAGGGAGTTTTAGGTTTTAGGGTAAGTAAAACGGTGCGTTTTGCACCTTTTTTTTTTTTTTTTTTTGGGTAAAATATCATTTTCGTCCCTAAACTATTACAAAAGTTCGTTTTTTGTCCTTAAACTTTCAAAAGTTCTATTTTCGTCCCTTAACTATCACAAAAGTTCGTTTTTCGTCCCTAAACTTTCAAAAGTTCGTTTTTCGTCCCTAAACTTTCAAAAGTTCTATTTTCATCCCTAAACTTTTCCAAATGTATTGATTTTCGTCCCTCCCACATCAGCATCTGTCAAGCCACATCAGCACTCCGTTAGAACTTTTGAAAATTTAGGGACGAAAATAGAACTTTTGAAAGTTTAAGGACGAAAAAACGAACTTTTGTGATAGTTTAGGGACGAAAATAGAACTTTTGAAAGTTTAGGGACGAAAAACGAACTTTTGTGATAGTTTAGGGACGAAAATGATATTTTACCCAATTTTAAATTTTGGCCTGAACCGGCCATATTGGCGGTTTTGGCCATATCGGCCGAAACTGCCGAATCGGCCCTATTCGAGCCGCATCGGCGCGAGTCGGCTTCGCCATGTGGCCCGACGCGGCACAAACGCGCGGTCAGCGGCGTCCAACGCTCGTCGCTGCGTCCGACGCGGGTGCGGCGCCTCTGGCACCGCGTCCGTGCTTTCCAGCCTACAACGTCTTTTTACCAACAATATCCATATTAGGGTCCTATCTCAAATATGAAAACTTAATTATTGAATGCTAAGTATGAAAAAAACATGAAGCTATAAATTCAGTTTCTTTAAAGGACAAAATTAGTTGATCTTGTATCCAGCAATATATTGAGTAACACCGGGCAATGGGCCAACTGTGGCTCACTTCATCTTCTCCTGCACTATGAAAGAAAACCAAAGACGTTAATGTTCAATAAAATTTAATAACCTTCACCACAGTTCCATTTCGAGACAATGACATCTAATTATAATTTTGCAAAAACATTTACTATTTAAGAAACATGGACAAAAACATTGATTGACACTGACACTGACATTAAAACAAACTGTGGGGCCCGTGGGCCTGGCAGCCTCGGTCCACCTTTAGGTTGGCCCAAGGCCCATGCCGAGGAGGGACGATTGTCCCAGGCTGTTGTCTAGGGATTTTTGCCCTTTTTTGGATCCATGCCGAGGACACCCCCTTCCTCGGCATACCTAGGCTAATTCCAGGTGGGGGACAAACCCAGAACAGGTTGTCACCTCCACACTTAATGCACTTGTCTAACTCCCCTGGTCGCATTAATGCGGATAAGACTCCTGAACAGCGCAACCTTGGGTGCTGCAACCCACAGTAAGAGTGGGAACGCGGCTGATGGGACAGGTTCTTAAGCAGTGGCCTGGATGATCGACAGTTGTAAGGCCAGGATCGACCGAAGGAGATATATAATGCGAGGAGCCCCTCTTGGGAAAGGGGGGTCTCCTCGGACAGGTGCCGAGGAGCAACCTCATGTCAAGAAGAACTGGGTTAATACCCCTCTAAGGGTGAAAGGTTCCCGAGGACCCGTTGTAAGTCTGTTAGCGCCTAGCCCTTCGTCCCATCCTCTAGAAATGTATTGTTGGGGATCCTTCACAAATGGAGTCCTTACACAAACAATATAGGATGAACACAAAAACACCATAATTCTTGAAAAATTAGGGCAAGGTTGATATAACAAATAATTAATTAAATAAAAAATAAATCTTTATTTATAGGCATATTTTATGTTTAATTTAAGTTTTAAAAACAGATAATTACTAAAAAAAAATATTTAAAAACATGTCTAAAATCAAATGAATTTTTTTAAGAAAATAAAAAAGCTAAAATTCTAATTTTAGTCTCTTGAATTTTACTTCAATTGTCAAATTAGTCCTCTAGATTTATTTTTAGTAAATTTAATTAGTACTTTATTTGCGGAAAATAAGTCAATTCGGTCTAGGTGTGTCCAACACGGAGTGGAGGTGTCCGTGGTTGTTAGCTAGTTACCATAATATACACTAATAAAAAAACTAACCTTGGTTCAGAGCTATGACTAGTTGTTTAGAGGAGAGTTGGGGTTGGAGGTGGTGGCTGGTAAAGGAGAGGGGAATGCGGACTTCGACGACAATTTGAGAGGGTCTCCGATTGAGCGTGTCATGTGCCTTGGCGTTGAAAGCCATTTTCCTCTCTCTCTCTCTCTCTCTCTCTCTCTCTCTCAAACCCATCTTCTATCACACAAATAACGGTTGAGTTGAGGAGCTGTGTGTTTTTACAATTTAATTTCTCAAGAGCCAGTGAGTGGAAAGTCTCTTTTTTTAAAAGTGTTACATCTATAACATTTTCACAATAAATCATAAGTGGTTAGTTGTTATTAATTCTAAATTTAATTCAATTTTGCAAAATTAAGTCTAATAGTTCAAGTTCATCAAAACTAAATAGTAAAATATCTAGACATATCAAACCAATAAATATATATAAAGTCTAAATATATTTTGAAAAAAATTGCATATATTTTTTCTACTTATTAATAGCATAGATTGAGTTAATTTTTTTAAAAAAAAATTTGCTAATCTGAATCTAATCCAACTCTTTTTTTTTTTTTTTCTTTTTTTACAATTTAACCTATTAACCCACAAAATGACATATTAAGTTGGATTAAGTTAAATTTGTAGGATTGGTGGGTTGAATGCATGCCTCTATGTTAATCATTTTCATTAACATAACTATCAAGAATGTAATTGACTTGTTTTTAAGAATTTAGAGATAATGTTGATGGCTAATAGTCAATTGACCAAATTAGTAATTTGATTCTTAATCAATAATTTATATAATACTAACTAATACTAGTTTAAAAAAAATTAGTAACTTACTCTTTAAAACATATACAATAATACATTTATGAAACAGATAGTAAGGCCACAATTATTTTATAAATAAATTTACCTAAGAACTTTAAAAAAATTTAAAACTATATGAAGGAGTATAAAGATTAGTATTTCAAATTGTGACAACGATTGAAATATCCATATTTAATCTTGGCAATCCTTAGCAAAATATGAAGACCTTATATACATAACTTTGAATCACCCATAATTATTTTAATAGCTTTGGCAAAATTTATACAATAAATATTAGGACTGTGAAGATGGACCCTACCAAAATGAAAAGAGCATATGGTCTCCAAAAATATATATAGAGAGAATTACTCATAACATACAAACTATATCTGGTAACATACAAACTCTAGAGACTATATATATATATATATATATATATATAGGGTCTGCACGTGCGCCGTACAGTACTCCGTTCCCACACGGCCACACCGTGACACCGTCCATCCACGCGTAAAAGACTTTTAAAGTCTCTCACCGTCCATTCTACACTTTACCATTCTTGCAACTAAGCACAGTCATTCATCTTCACATTCCATTGTCTTTGCTCTTTAGTCTTTACCAAGAACATGGCTGAAATTGGCTATGGCATCGCAGTGAAGGTCCTGGAGCTGCTTGGATCCCATACTTTCCAAGAGATCAGCTCGGCATGGGGCGTCAAAAGTGATCTGACAAAGCTTGAGCGCACTGTCAAAGCCATCAAAGCCGTACTCCTGGATGCTGAGGAGAAGCAAGCAAGTGACCATGGGCTGAGTGTTTGGCTAGGGGGGCTCAAAGACGTTCTTAAAGATGCCGAGAATGTGCTGGACGAATTTCAGTAAATAGTTCTGCAGAAGGAAGTCATGAAGAGAAACAGGAGCACTAGCAAAAAGGTGAGTAATTTCTTTTCTAGTTCTAATCCACTTGCAGTCCATTTTGAAATGGCAGATAAAATCAAAGGTATTAGGAAGAGGGTAGATGAAATTTCAGCTGAGAAAGATAAATTCAATCTTGCGCAAGGACTTGAAGATAGAAAGTTAAACATGCAGGAAAGTAGGGACATGACGCACTCCTTTGTTCCATCTCAGAATGTCGTCGGTAGGAATGATGACAAAATACAGATTATAGATCTTTTGATGCAGCAAGATGCTGGCAGAAATGTCAATGTAATTCCTATAGTTGGGATTGGAGGTTTGGGGAAAACCACACTTGCCAAGTTAGTGTATAACAATGAACTGGTAGAAAGACATTTTCAATTGAGAATGTGGGTATGTGTGTCTGAGGATTTTAATGTTACATGGTTGATAAAAGAAATCCTTAAATCTGCACTTGTTACAATTGATGAGAATTTGAGTCTAGATCAGTTGCAAATTCAGTTAAGAGGACTTTTAAAAGATAAGAAATTTCTACTTGTCTTGGATGATGTTTGGAACGAAGATCGTAGAAAATGGATTGAATTGGAAGATTTGATACTTGGTGGTTGCAATGGATGTAAAATCTTAGTGACAACACGGAACAGCTCTGTTGCTACTATTATGGACACTACTACCACATACAATCTAAAAGGTCTACCCGAAGAGGACTGTATATCTTTGTTTGTGAAATTGGCATTTAAGGTAGGACAACAAAATCAATATCCAAACCTCTTAAATATTGGAAGAGAAATTGTCAAAAAATGTAAAGGGGTTCCATTGGCAGTTAGTACTTTAGCTGGCCTACTTTATTCAAAAGTTGATGAACATGAGTGGAAATCTATTAGAGATAATGAGATATGGAATTTAAAACAAAAGGAAGGTGATATCTTACCTGCATTGAAGCTCAGTTACAATCAGTTACCATTTCACTTGAAGCAATGTTTTGCATATTGTTCTGTTTTTCCAAAGGATTACAACTTCAATGATGTTCGATTGATTCAATTTTGGATGGCACATGGAATTCTTCAATCCCCTACTAATGAAAGTCAAGAGTTGGAAGATGTTGGTGACTTGTATATCAAGGAGTTGCTATCAAGATCTTTTTTTCAAGATTTTCAGCAAAATATTATCCTCTCTTATACCTTTAAAATGCATGATCTGGTCCATGATCTTGCACTCTCAATTGCTAAAGGTGAGTGTTCGGTAGTGACCAAGAAGTCTACCCTTGCTGCAGAAGTTTGTCATCTGTCATTTTTAGAGAATGGGCAAGAAGTTACAACACAATTAGAGAAGTTAAGCAAAGTCCAAACTATTATTTTCCAAATAGAGCAACCTGCATCCTTACTTAAAGCATGTATCACAAGATTTAAGTACTTGCGGGTGCTTGATCTGAGCAATTCATCCTTTGAGGTGTTGCCAAGTTCCATCAGAAGTTTGAAACATTTGAGATATCTCGACCTATCACTTAATCACAGAATCAAGCAACTTCCAGATTCCATTTGCAAGCTGCACAGTTTGCAAACTTTACTGCTTAGTGGTTGCAGCAATCTTGAACGGTTGCCCGAAGGTATAAGGGACATAATCAACCTCAGGTATTTGGAAGTTACAACAAAGCATACCTGCTCGTCAGAGAAGGCAGTAGGTTGCTTGGATTCTCTTCGATTTTTGTGTATAGGTGGATGTGAGAATCTAAAATGTCTATTTGAAGGGATGGAGGAGGGGTGCCTCTCCAATCTTCGAACATTGATGGTTGGAGAATGTCCAAGTTTGACCACTTTGTCACACAGTATCAAACACCTAACTGCCCTAGAGAAGCTGATAATTGTGGATTGTGAAGAGCTTAGTTTGACGGATAAAGAAGAGAATCAAGATCTCAAGTTAAGCCTCCGATGGTTGAAGATTGGGAAGTTACCTAAGTTGGAGGTTTTGCCCCAGTGGCTCCAAGCATTCTGCCAACACTTTACAGTACCTAGAGATTGGAAATTGTTGTAATTTCACCGCTTTGCCTGAGTGGCTACCATGTCTGAAATCACTTCAGACACTTAGAATTAGAAATTGCCCTATGTTCTCATCTCTCCTAGAGGGGATGCAAGATCTCACTGCACTAAGAGAATTTGAGATTTGGAGATGTCCTAAGTTGAGTAGAAAGTGCAGAGAAGAAGTTAGGCAAAAGATTGCTCATGTACCAAACATTGATTTCGATGAGGTTTTCAATGAGAATAGTGGAAGTTCATAAGAGAGAGATGACGACGTCAGCGTGTATTTACAAGGAGAAGATGATGAGGTAAGGGCATATATGTCTTCTTGTTATTTTTGTACTATTATAGTCTCGATCTATACTCTCTCTACTAATTTAAATTAGTCCTAAAGCTGGTTATGATTCTTAATGAACCTAAACCCCCTTTTTCTTTTTCTTTTTTCCTTTTTAAAAAATAAAATAAAAAGTCAAAGCCCTCTTTGTCCAAATTAGATTTAAGGTAAATTAAAACCAAAAATATCTTTTTGCATGAAATTGAATTTCCAAAAGTAAAGTGGTCTTCTAAATCTTTATTTTTTGCCCACCCCTTCGGACCTTCCCCAACAAAAGAAGAAGGAAAAAAAAAAAAAAAAAAAAAAACTAAAGGGAAAAAGTAGGGAAGAAGAGATTAAACCTATTTAATTAATTGAGGAATTCTATCTTGTTTGTGTAACATTGTGCTTCTAAGCAAGGTATTGACTCCCAAAAAATTGAAAGAGCATAATAAGTTTTTATTTATTTATTTATTTATATTTTGTAAATACATTTTTCCTCGTAGTTTTGTTCTTGTAAGTTGCTTATATATTGCGAATTTCATTTCAGGAGTTCAACAAAAGTCACAATCAATAGAGTCTAAATTTTGCTCAATTCAAAGTCACATGCTCCTTCGGTAATTCGTAAGCATTTCTTCATTGCAATTTGTATTATAGTATGTAAATAAAAAAAAAAAAAAATATTTTTGTCATTTTAATTTGCTTGTAATTGATGTAAATGAATAAATATTTATGTTATTGTAATATGCACTAAATGATGTCAATAAATAAACATATATGTCATTTTAATTCAAAGTAAGAGATGTAAATAAATAAGAAGTGATGTGTGTACTCTCCTTGACTACATTCTTGCATATAAAGTTGAGAGATTCATGGATTTGAGTGTGCAAACATTCATTCTTATATTCATATTTTATGATTCTTCTTCATAAGCATGAAGCACCATGTGTAACAACATGATTAATTATTTAGAACATATGAGGTGTAATTGACATTGAAGGGAGTAATATTTGTATTTGGAATTATAAAGTTTTATTTCCATGAAAAGCTACTTCTAACTTAAACCAAAATTATAGATGATACATTAAGATTAATTTTTAAAAAAAAAAAATTGACACACTAGTAATTAGAGAGGAAAAGATGGGGGAAAAGGCAAAGGTGGAAGATTATAGGTTGTTGGTTCTTAGGTTTGGAACAATGAGTGTCATTTTTCAAATCTTTCTTATGCTAAAGGAGTTAGAACACTTGGATTTCTCACCAAATAATTGCTTTAATCTCCACTACTATAATGTTCGTAATTGATTTTATGCTATGGGAATTCCCTTTGATATTATTCATATTGGCATAGACAAATCCATCCATTAAAGCAAGGGTAGATGCTTCATAAGTTGACAAGTTTGAGCACTAACTTACATGGGGCGGTATACTGGGGAAAAAAATTAAAAAGAAAAAGCTCATTTCGGAGGCAAGGTAGAAACTTAACACAGTCCTCCATTTAGGAAGAAACCATGGGCAGAGAAGCAACTTGTCGAGCCTCAAACTTGTTCCCCCTTTGAAACTTTGGCTAATGACTTCTTGTTACGCTTTTGTTGAGCCACATCAGCAACCGTGTCATTATTTTCTTTCCATTAATAAACAAAATTATTTCATTTCAGGAGTCCAACACAAAGGAAAATCAAGAAAATCAAGAGAATCAAAACGTTGCTCAATTCAAAGTCGTATGTCCTGCTGTAATTCGTTAGCATTTCTTCATAGCAATTTGGATTACAATATGTAAATAAATAAATATTCTAGTTTTTTAATTTTCTTGTGAGCGATGTAAATAAATAAGCATTTATATCATTGTAATATGAAGTTAGAGATTTAATAAATATATAGGATGATGTACATAGTCTTATAACTACATTCTTGTGTATAAAGTTGAGAGATTTATGGATTGGTGCATGCAAGCATTTGTTCTTATATTCATGTTTGATGATTCTTCTTAGTAAGCACTAAGCACCATGTGTAATAACATGCTTAATTACTAGAAAATCTGGTGTATAACTGACAAAGTGACATTGATGAGAGTGATATTTGTATTTGGAATTGAAAATTTTTCATTTCCATAAAACGCTCCTCCTATTTTAAACAAGAATTATAAATGATATACTAAGATTAAGATGGGGAAAAGCAAAGGTAAGATTATTGGCCGTTGATTCTCAGGTTCGGGAACAATGAGTGTCATTTTTCAAATTCTTCTTATACCAAAGGAGTCATCTGAACACTAGTGTTTTCTCAATAAGTATTGCATTAATCTCCACTAATATCATGTTCATCAATGAATTTTATGTTATAATTCCCTCAAATGTTGTCCACATAAAATTGAAGAATAGAATTACAATCCCACTAAAAATATTGAAAACAAGTTTGCGGGGTAATATGCTATGACCAATTATATTAATGAAATTGTCTATGAAATCACATTAAAAATTGGGATCTACCTTCTAAAAACTAGAATTCCACTTCCCAAGTGCCCGGTCAAAAAATGATAACTATATTAGCATTAAACAATAGGGTATTTTAATATTGAAAGATTTTAACTTGAACCTAACCTTTTTTAATTAGATATATAAAGGCGAGTATTTCCAAAAAGGAAAATGGGCGTAGCTCAAAATTCAAAAGCCACAAAACTTGAACAAGAGCAACAATTACTTTTCTTGAAAGCTATTTTATGCTTCAAATTTAAGGACACTAGGATCAGAACGACCATTGCATTTGTTAAAGGCTAGTTTGTGCTTAAAATTTTAGGACAAATAGCACCTCAATACAAATGATTACAACAACTATTTCCAAACAGTCTTGTTGAATAATGGCTTCAATTGTTTTCAATGATATCTCATATTGATCAACTACGCTCTTCATTATATAAGCACCAATGCATTGGTCATGGGTTTTGATCTCTCCTGAATTTTAATTTAGTAAATTGGATTCAATTTTGAATTTTTGTTGTTTATTAGGGAAAAAAAAAAAAGTTCATATCAACACACTTGCTACTCACTAGAATAATTTGTGACCAAGGGAAATCAAAACCCTATTGTTATATGCTTATTATATCAAGAGATGATAGAAAAGATCATAATTAAGAATAGAAAAAATAGTAAATTTAATGAATTAAACATTTTCTCCCTACTTTTCCTCATTTTTTTGGAGGATGGTTTTTTGTCCCCGGGTGAAAAACTTCACTACTCCCCTTTTCCACCATCCCTCTTTTCCACCACATCAAACAAGGGAAAATTCTCATTTTCCATCCTCCCCTTTTTACACCCAACCAAACAAACCATGTAATGAAATTTTCAAAGCTCATTTTTTTTTTCTTACCTAGAATCCATTATTCCCACACACGCAATTGTTGATTCTCAAATCCCAATCAACATCGCTTATCAATCGAAGAAACAGTTTTGTAATTAGTGTTATTATGTCTTTTCTATCTTTATTTACTTAGTTAATATTATAAATTATAATTACTAATTTTGGACATAAAGATTGCTATCATGTAGTGTGTCCAAAATGGAGCATCATTAGCACTGCTTTGCAGATTTTCCATTAAGAATGTGACAAAAACTGACCAACTCAAAGCATGTTTTAGCTCTATAATACAATTATAGTCAATTTAAAACACCAAGACAATACAGAAGAGGGGCAAGGGAAGAGGAAGAAAAGACCAGCATATACAGTCGTAATGTTATACACCAAAAAGAAAAGGAAAAAAAAAGTGACTTACAACTCAAGAAACAGCATCTGCATTAGGCACTTCATCAAGGATAAATGGACCAAGCTTATCATCAAATGAGCTTCCAAGGCCTTATGGTATCTTAAATGCCTTATGTATACTACAAACTGCTGCTCTATTAGACCCTCCAAGTCACTCTCATCTTTTTATATTATTAGTGAATCTTGACAGAGTTAAATACAAAGCACATTTGTGAAAAGATCCTAAAAGGGAAAAAATTAAAGAACTAGAAATTATGAAATGAGATAAAATAATACAAGACATTCAAAGGTCACATTGGGACCCTTTCTTAGATACAACAATAAGAACTACAAATGACATAAAGTAACTTGTAAAAGAGCTAAAATATATAGAAATGTCTTAACATAAACATTTAAAAGTATTTCAGAAAGCTTTGTGTACAAACATATAACTAACAAAAAAAAAAAAAAAAAAATTTCTTCATAAGTATTCTTGAATGGAAAAATAAACCAGATTTTGCGTACTTCATATTTCATGCATTGAGTCATCATTTGATCAATCCTTGTTTGAAATATTTTTCTCTACCAATTACCATTACAGAAAGAGAGGGAATCTACCTTTTGTAGAAATTATAGAAAGAAAGGGTCATTTAGATGGATCCTATCGATACAAAATACTCTCATAAGAGCTTACTCACAAATGTTAGTGAGTTCTCCTATCTCTTACTACTATTCCCATCTATTCTTTATTTCTTTTTCCAATTATATAAATGAAACCAAAATATCCACCTCTAGCAACATATTCTTACTCAATGACACCGCCAAGCATTTCAAAGTATTAAATTAGCATTAGAATATACTCTTCCTCAATATATGTATCGTCTATAGGGTTACTAATGAGTTTTCTCTTATTTACTTATAATTCAATCACAAACTTTTCGCTTACCTTGACATCATTTCAACCACTTCTAAATGTGCTTTTCTTGTCTGCTTATTTATTCTACCATAAATTATTTACATTCAGTCTTTCTGCAATTATTCATTCTTTTTTTTAGGGATTAACAAAAGAGCATTATTATCGCAGAAGTCTCAACAGCAGAGAGGATTTGAGAAGTTCGGATACCGATCAAAACGATGGAAGCTCTCTCCACAAGTCTCAACAGCACCATTAACATTCCCCTTCAAATCAAGGGACCAAAGGGCAGTGAGATCCTTCTTTACAACAATATCATCATCCAAGAACAACACTTTGTTGAGCTTTGGGAAGATCTCTGGCAAATAAAATTGAAGATGATTGAGGATAGATAAGTATTTTGGGTTCTGGTACTTCAAATTTGAATCAGAATTGGCTCGATGAGCTCTAAAGTAATAGTCTATCATGGACTGTGAACCCAACTGCTAGAGAACTGGACTATAACTTGCATTTAGCCATGTAAATTCTTCAATGTTCTGAACCTGGATAGAAGCTTTGCCTGGTGGATTTACCAAAAACCACATCCTCTGAAAGTTCAATATGTGTCTAAAACACCCTTGAACGTTAAGACCCCCAAATACAAAAATACCAATTCAAGCTTTATATCAAACAATGTATGTGCGGAAAATGATAACAAGCTTATAACGGAATTGATAAACAATCTAAGCCAAATATAAACACATCCACAATAGAAAATAAATGGCAATGATAAAGGAAGAGAGATGCAAACACAAAGACAACACGTGATGTGTTATCGAAGAGGAAATCGAAGCCCTCGGCGTAAAACCTCTCCGCCGCCTCTAAGTGGTCAATAATCCATTAGAAAATGTAGTTGGGATACATAAACAGTAATAGACCCTCCAAGCCTAATCTACCCAGGTACCTAAGCCCTTCAAGCTTCCTGCTCCAACGAGGTTGCACCAAACCTTTTTCTTTTCTAACTTCCCGGATTCCGCTACTAAACCATAGCATCAACCAATGAACATTGGTTCCTTCCAAACTACTTCCCTTAGCACCAAATGTACCTTCTCACAGACGTGGGTGTGGTGAGAAAATGATTTGGTCAATAACCTCTCAAGAATGTAACAATGGAGAGGAAGAGAGTAGAGGAATTTGTAGAGTCTCTAAGGTAAAGATTGGGGATGAGGCAATCTTGTTTTTCTCTAGGGTTTCTCTCACAAAAATTCTCTCTGGAAGCTCTCTCAATTTCGTGGGTATAAGGGTCTATATATAGTGGTGTGTGTTTGGAATACGAAGAGACAATTTTTGCCAAATAGGGCTGGTTGGCGGCTTGGCCTCGCGGCTTGTCCAAGTCGCAAGTTCAAGTTGTGAAGTAACGGCCTGGCCAGCCTAGGACTTTTGTCCGGTAGTGTGACAATTGGCGCGACCCTTCAGCTCTCCTGTGTGCTTCTCACGTGCCTGCAGTTGGCGGCTTGCCAGTCGTGAGTCAGCTGCGAGTCCTAGCTGCGAAACTCTGCTTCTTTGCACACTTTTGAGATTTTCTTCACACTCTCTTTACACACTACCCTTACATGAATTCCACCTAAATACAGGGTTACTAAATGCTAAATTATAAGCAAATTGGCACGGAATAAAGTCAACAAGATGGTTGATAAATTTCAACCTTACATCCTCATTGCTGCATAATTTAGCCTATCAGTAACAATGTGGAAAACATGCTTCGAAGGGTCCTGCCAAGATTCCAAACAATAAATTTGAGATGTCAAACAAAAAAAATCAAACATTGAAATAGCAGATAATTAATGTTTTTTTTTTTTTTTGCAGGTGGGGAAGCTCAACAAAAGAAAGAGGATGTGGGAACAAGAGTCTTAGAATAGCCATTCCAAAATTTCTTTCTTAAAAATTAAAGGAAATAGGAAGTAAATCAAGAGTGAAAATTACCTTAGCATATGTTATAGTTGAGTTTACAACAACTGCTGCTGCTAATACGTTATCAGAGAATAATGCATAATGGTACAACTGAGGGTCTTCTAACTTCTCTTGATTTGTAAAGTCATGTTGGAAAGAATTCAAGGTATAATACTCAGTTGTAAGACGCAATGGAAGACAACGCAGACCTTTAGGAATCGTTTTGCCTGTCAATTGAGTCAAGAATATAGTCTGCTTTTTGTGCACTCGGAGCTGCTCTCCAGTTGAGTGGAGCATAGCCCTCAGCTTCTTCACCACAGAAGCACAGTCATCTTGAAGCTGCCTTCCTTTGGCCAATTTTTGCTCCATTGCCTTCAATTTGTCATAGGCACTGCATAAAAATAAACCATACAAAAAATTTAAGGCAGAGAAAGATGGGAGAATTTAAAAAATAGCAAGCCAAATAGAGAACCTAATAACAGATCTGAAAGTTCAAATAGCGTTAAAAACACTATGAACGATTAGACCCCCAAACAATAAATTACCAATTCAAGCTTATTATCAAACAATTAATGTGCGGAACATGAACATAAGCCAAATACAGAATTGATAAACAATCTAAGCCAATTATAATCACATCCACAATAGAAAATAAAAGGCAAAGATAAAGGAAGAGAGACGCAAACACATGGACAACACACGATGTGTTATCGAAGAGGAAATCGAAGCCCTCGGCGTAAAACCTCTCCGCCGCCCTCCAAGCGATAAATAATCCACTAGAAAATATAGTTGGGATACATGAACAGCAATAGACCCTCCAAGCCTAATCTACCCAGGTACCTAAACCCTCTAAGCTTCTTGCTCTAACGAGATTACGCCGAACCTTTTTCTTTTCTAGCTTACCGGATTCCGCTATAAACCATAGCATCAGCCAATAGTCATTGGTCCCTTCCAAACTGCTTCCCTTAGCACCAAAAGAACTTTCTCACAGACGTGGGTATGGTGAGAAAATGATTTGGTCAAAAACCTCTCAAGGATGTATCAATGGAGAGGAAGAGAGTAAAGGAATTTGAAGAGTCTCTTGGGTGAAGATTGTGGATGAGGCAATCTTGTTTTCTCTAGGGTTTCTCTCTCAAAATTCTCTCTAAAAACTCTCTACATTTCGTGGGAATGAGGGGTATTTATACTAGGGTGAGTATGGAATGTGAAACATTAGTTTTTCCCAAATAGGGCATTTTGGCGACTTGACCTCGCGACTAAGTTGAGTCGCGAGTTCAAGCCGCGAGCTAATGGCCTGGCCAGCTTGGGACTTTTGTCCTGTAGTGCAACAACTAGCTCAACTCTTCAGCTTCTGACATGCTTGGCACTTGTGCAACTTCTGGGGACTTGTAAGCCGCGAACCACCCGCGAGATCCAGTCGTGAGTCCCTGTTTCTTTGCACAATCTTGAGCATTTCTTCACACTCTCTCACTCACTACCCTTACAAGATTCCCACCTAAATACAGGGTTACTAAATGCTAAAATACAAACAAATTTGGCACGAAATAAAGCCAACAAGATGGTTGATTAAATTCAACCTTACAATCTCCCTCTTTGGCTATTCCGTGACAAAATCCTAAAACAAACTCTAGACTTAACGTATGAGTTGGGAACAGTTAGAAAACTCACTTACACTTAACTCTAGAATCTGTGAAGCTCTTGAACCATAAAACCAAAAACATCTCTTGAAACACAATAACACAATAATATCATTGTATGCAGAAAACATGTAATGCATATAGAACAAGCACAATGCGATCAAGCAAAATGGAATAAAGTAATAAACCATGGCATGACCAACCAAGCAATCACTGTAAGAAAGTGATCACACTGTTCAATCTCACTTGGAATGAACAATAGGACATTCAAGCTGATAAGCACAAAGCAAATCACTTGAATGACCAACACTCAACCAATGCATAATACATGAAGTATATGCATCTAGGAATAAAATCCTACAAGGGCACAAGAGTGAAAGTACTTAAGGAAAATGCATAACATTTAGCTTGAAGTACAAAGCATCAAAGCATAAAGGTTGCATAAGCATGATACAAACCATAAAAGCCTACAAAAATGTATAGAAACAAACCCTAAAAGCTTACAAAAGCAATATAGGTACAAAACATAAACAGAAACCTTAAAAACCTACAAAGGTACCAGGTACAAAACACACAGTAAAATATGCTGAAAAACATCATATTATATACTGAGTAACTTCTGAAATAAAAGGTTATATCAGGGAAACACAAGTTTTCCAAAAGTATTAAAAACATGTCAACACAAGATAAACACTATTAGACAGATAACAATAACCACATTAGACAAAACAAGACTATATAACAACTATAATAACTCCCCCTTTCAGTATGCTGCCTATCTCCCCCTTTTTGTCAGGAATAGCTAAAAGCTATCTTCGAGCTTTTGCTGTATAGCATCCAGTTGAGTCTCGATGATTGTGAGTCGCATCTGAGTTTGACTATGAAAAGAGTGAAGAAGCCATTCTAAATCAGATAACCGATGAAACACATTCGTAATTAAGTGACTCTGCTGGGCTGTTTGAAATCCAGGGGGAACAGATGGAGTCCTAGTTAATGGTACAGGAGTAACTGTAGCATGAGCAGATGGAGATGCATGTGTGGATGGTTCACTCTTAGGTTTCTTGGAGGAGTGACTCTTGCTTGCTTGGAGAGAATATATAGACATTTGTCAAGGACGAGGCACAGTTTTCTCATTTGATGAAGGACTAACACCTTCATGAAGTATAATCTTCATGATTAAACTTCAGAATGGAAGAATTGTTCGTGTTGCTGATCGAGCTGCTGTTTTCCCAATGATTTGAAATATGTGAGCACAGATGTCAATTGGGACACCGGAAATGAGGTCACACAAGAATTTAGCCCTTCCAAGACTGATGAAGGCAGTGTTTGACAGTGGGTAGAGGTTGGAGAACATGATCAGCTTTAGAGTTGTCAGTTCAGGCGAAAACAATGCAGTGCCTATAGATGATCCTATGCTTCCCACTTCATGTTCATTCCCAAGAAGGATGTCTTGTGCCTGAAGTACTCTGTCATTATATGGAGTTCAATCCACATTTTCTGGTCTGGTGATGCGAAGTACCTGAGCAATGTAGGCTGCATTCAAGGAAAATTATGTTCCTCGTACCCAGCATTTCAACTCTACCCCTGTGTATCTGGCATTAGAGTAGAATTCCTTAACCAATTCTTCAATTGGATCCTCAAAATTTCCAAACAGGTCAGCCTAATCTCTTTCTTCAAAAATCTTAGGGATAAACGTTGTCCCTAGGGTATCAAACTTGACAATTCATTCCACAATGGGAGAAGCCTCTTTAAAAGTGTCTGTGTAGGTCTTTGAGTCAATAGATGTCCTGAATCTCTCAATGGTAAAGTCCCTAGATGACTTAGACGATAATCGTGTCCGTTTAGCAACCGGGGTTGACGGGTCATCGGTTACAATGTCTTTGCCTTTGGAGGAACAACGAGTTATCTGCAAAATAACAGACACACAGCAAAGAACCAAATGCAATACCACAAGGTATAACCATCAATTTAAGTAGATTCAGATATAAGACAGTGAAATAGAGATTTCACTCCAACGACAATACTAAGAAAGCATAAGCACCACTGACTTATAAAGTGAAATAGGCAAAGAGCAACACATAGACTCAAATAACACATATTGTGACAAAATATCAAGAATATGATATGAATAGAGCAACACATTCAAGAAACAGAGCACAGAGCACACTAGAACTAACACTCAAACAAGGAACACTCAACAAAATAAAGCAAACCCTCAAAAGAACACGATATATCTCAAAGCATAAAGAAACAACACACTCACAGATTCAAGAAAAAACACACTCAAAACATGAAAAATGAAGTAAGATAGAGAAAACCCATACCTTTTTCTTGATGTTTGAAGTAGACATAATGCAAAAATGGAAGCTTTTTCCAAAGAGACACAGAGTGTTTGAGAGAGATATTTTGGGGAAGACAATGAACAATCACTGAAATTCGAGGGAAAACTGAAAAGTTTTTGAAAAACTGTCCATAAAACGCAAAACACGCGTTTGTCGCGACTGGGTCAAATCGCCAGTCAGTCGCCAAGTAGGCCGCGAAACACTTAAAAGATAAGAATCTTGAAATATTTTTCTAAGTGTTTTTCGCGACTGGAAGGTCTACCAGCGAGACAGTCGCCAGGGGAGTCGCAAAAATCTCTGTGTACCCCTCGCAACTGGACCTTCCACCCGCGAACAAATCACCACACTAAGCCGCAAAAATCACAAAAACACAAATTTTGAAACAAATTTCTAAGTATTTTTCGCGACTGAAACCTTGACTCGCCAGAGAGCCGCGAAAAATCTCGGAGTGAGCTCGCGACTAGGGCATGCAATTGGACCAACCTACGACTGAGTCGCCAAAACAGGGCAACACTGTTTTTGAAATTTTTGACATTTTTGTAAAAACAAAGTACTTTCCAAAAACAAGCTAAAACACTCAAAAATCTTTTTGTGTTTGATCAACAAAGATTGAGCTTGTGAAATCACATTTAAACAAGTACAATCACACAAATAAATATGACATTCATTGAACAAAAACTTGTGTGTTGTGTGTGAATATCAAAGATGAGATAGTCTTTAGTCTAATGTGAAGCTTCAATGATTAATTCAAACAACGCATACACAATTAGCACTAGATAATGTGATCCATCTCAATTATAGAAATATGCATATATGACCTCCCACATAAACTTGAGTATAATTCTTTGAAACTTTTCATTTGGCTCCATATACATCATATCATTTGATAATTTTGAATCAAAACATCTCATTTTGAGATTGATGCCTGAAATTTTCAATATTTCAATTTGATGATTTAGCCTTTGGCTTTTTGGGCATCATATATTTTATTTTGGTCGCTTTCCCTTTTTTCTAGTCAAATACTAGTATGTGCGATAGGCTTTTGCAGCTCAATATCTTTTTTCATTTGGAGATTTACATTTGGTGAGCTCTTTAAGCAAAAACAACAAAATGAAGAGTGGGAAGATATATAGGCACAAGTCTATGCATGTCTCAAGATCAACAAAACCATTCGCTAATTATTCATGACAAGGTTAAAGATCTATTTACAACAATCACAAAGATTTCAAGATTTTTCACACAAAGATATGGGTGCATAAGAGACAAGCTAAGCTCATAGATGCACAAAGCCATTAGTACAAAGGTACAAGGCAAAACATGCTTTGAGACAACACTCAACAAGGTTGATCAAACTTTTGGATTTTCTATTTTTTATGTGTTTTTGGATTTTTGACACAAAAGTAATAAAAGATTGATAAAAAACAATGTAAAAACATTTTAAAATGAAACAAATAAACAAGCAACAATTCAAAACAAACAAAAACATAAAGCATAAAACCAAACATATTCACAAAGCATAGGAAGAATTGATGTATGGACATGTTATGATGCTTATGCATGAGTACCCTTCGTCACCCACACGTCACGTGTGTTTGGGGTGATATCCTTGACGGATTGGGTACGAAAGTTAGGACTATCAAACCTTCGTGTGAAGCTTTCCAAGCAATTTGTGAAGGCACCAATCATCTTCATTGTAAGGTTGAATTTAATCAACCATCTTATTGGCTTTATTCCGTGCCAAATTTGATTGTATTTTAGCATTTAGTAACCCTGTATTTAGGTGGAAAACTTGTAAGGGTAGTGAGTGAGTGAGTGTGAAGAAATGCTCAACTTTGTGCAAAGAATCAGAGACTCGCGACTAGATCTCGCGGGTGGCTCGCGGCTTGCAAGTTGTCAAAAGTTGCACACGTGCCAAGCATGCCAAAAGCTGAAGAGTCGCGCTAGCTGTTGCACTACAAGACAAAAGTTCCAGGCTGGCCAGGTCGTTAGCTCGCGGCTTGAACTCGCGACTCAGCCAAGTCGCGAGGTCAAGTCGCCAGAATGCCCTGTTTGGGAAAAACTGACGTTTCACATTCCATACTCACCCTAGTATAAATACCCCTCATTCCCATGAAATGTAGAGGGCTTCCAGAGAGAATTTTGAGTGAGAAACCCTAGAGAAAAACAAGATTGCCTCATCCACAATCTTCACCTAAGAGACTCTTCAAATTCCTCTACTCTCTTCCTCTCCATTGATACATCCTTGAGAGGCTCTTGACCTAATCCTTTTCTCACCATACCTACGACTATGAAAAGGTTCTTTTGGTGCTAAGGGAAGTAGTTTGGAAAGGACCAATGACTATCGGTTGATGCTATGGTTTATAGCGGAATCCGGTAAGCTAGAAAAGAAAAAAATTCGGCGCAACCTCATTGGAGCAAGAAGCTTGGAGGGCTTAGGTACCTGGGTAGATTAGGCTTAGAGGGTCTATTGCTGTTCATGTATCTCAACTACATTTTCTAGTGGATTATTTACCGCTTAGAGGGCGGCGGAGAGGTTTTACGCCAAGGGCTTTGGTTTCCTCTTCGATAACACATCGCATGTTGTCCTTGTGTTTGCATCTCTCTTCCTTTATCTTTGCCTTTTATTTTCTGTTGTGGATGTGATTATAATTGGCTTAGATTGTTTATCAATTCTGTGTTTGGCTTATGTTCATGTTCCGCGCATTAATTGTTTGATAATAAGCTTGCATTGATATTTTGTAATTTGGGGTCAAAACGTTCATAGTGTTTTCAACGCTATTTGAACTTTCATTCATCATGTCCATCATTCCGGGATCACGGTTTTGACTTCTTGGTCGCTCACCACCCTAAGACCTATTGTCGTTTCTTCTTCCTCATGACCGAGGAGCACTTACATTGTTCAATGCTCTTAGCTTGTGACAGTTGGATCTTGTATGTCCTTGCACTTCGCAAAAGTGACAAACATGGTTCGTTCTAGGACCCCGTTGTGATCTCGGAAGAGATCTTCCTCTAGCTTCAAATCTGGCTTCTGATTGATTATGGGACTTATTAAACACTCGTTGATCGGCCACCTTCTTCTTCTTCTCAACCTTAATTTTTTTCAGGAATAGACTCTTCTACAACTATCTCTTTGGCCTTCATAAACTTCACTTCTTTGATGACCTTGGCTGACGAGCTGCTCCCTCCGGTGTATCCCAACCTGGACTTGTCTGAAGAAGGTTTTTTAGATGAAATAACATCTTCTAACTTCTTGGATGAGACCCTCTCTATCTTGGCATAAGCTTGCACTACCTCTTGCTCAAGAAATCTCACTTTTGTGTAAGCTTCTGATAGCTCACCATTTAATGACTCAATCTCACACTTTGCCTCCTTATATCTGACCAGGAGACTTTTGTAATCCTCCTCAGTTTTCTTCATCTTCTTCACAGCCACTTTTTCCACCTTTGTATACTCACCCGATTTCTCAAGAAGTAAGGCATAATTCTCTTGAAGACCAGATGTATCTTCATCCTCTTCAGCCTCCGATTCTTCAACAATCGCAATAGACTCCAAATCAGAATGCTCACCAAGCTCCTTCACAAGTGTATCCAAATCATCTGAGGATTCCACATGAGCAATGGTCATGAATGCAGAGAAATTCCCTTCTCCATCATAGCTCTCTTCTGAATTAGAGTTTGATGAATATGAGTCACTTCAAGTAGTGGCATAGACCTTTCCTTTAGACTTAAAATAGTTGGGACATTCCTTTTTGAAGTGTCTGTGTTCATTACACTCAAAGCACGTGATTCCTTGAGAGGATTGGGAATCTCTACCATCTTTCCTTCGGAATTCTTTCTTCTTCTTCCCGGAACTCTGAAACTTTCCTTTGTCACCAAATTTCCCACCGTTCTTGAGTTTCAAGAATTTCCGGAAGTTCTTTACAAGATACACCACATCTTTATCTACTGCATCCTCTTTTGAAGAGTCATGAGATACCACTCTCTCATCAATCGTTTTAAGAGCAAGAGATTTACTCTTCTTCTGCGTGGGTAGAGACAATTCATATGTCTACAAAGAACCAACCAGCTCTTGAACTTTAATGTCGTCAAGATCTTTGTTCTCTTCAATAGCTGTTACTTTGGCACGAAAGCTTTTTGGCAGTGATCGAAGGATCTTCCTTACAATTTTAGAATCCTCCGTCTTTTCTCCCAAATTGAATTTGCCGACAACCACCTCATTCAACTTACTATAAAAAGAGTCGAAGGGCTCATCCTCGCTCATCTTAAGCTCTTCAAAGCGAGTGGTCAACATCTGAAGTTTGGTGTCTTTCACCTTCTTTGTTCCTTCATAAGTAGTCTCCAGAATCTCCCATGCTTCCTTAGCAACATGATATGAGAAATCCTGTGAAATTCTTCTGGAGAGACACTACAAAAAATAGCATTCAAGGCTTTACTATTAGCATTAGCCGTCGCAAGTGCTACCTTATCCCAGGTGGATTTGGCAGCCTCCGGCTTAGTCCAACCCACTTCAACTACATCCCACACAGCATCATCAATAGAACATAAAAATGCCCTCATTCGGACTTTCCAAAATGCATAATTATTACCATAAAAAAATGGTGGTACATTAAGAGATTGGGACCTATCCATCTCAATGTAGGGTCAAGGATCGCACTAGGGTGTTTAAACCACAACAAGTGCACCCGCTCTGATACCAATTGAAAGTTCAAATAGCGTTAAAACACTATGAATGATTAGACCCCCAAACAATAAATTACCAATTCAAGCTTATTATCAAACAATTAATGCGCGGAACATGAACATAAGCCAAACACAGAATTGATAAATACTCTAAGCCAATTATAATCACATCCACAACAGAAAATAAAAGGCAAAGATAAAGGGAAGAGAGATGGAAACACAAGGACAACACATGATGTGTTATCGAAGAGGAAACCGAAGCTCTCGGCGTGAAACCTCTCCGCCGCCCTCCAAGAGGTAAATAATCCACTATAAAATGTAGTTAGGATACATGAACAGCACTAGACTCTCCAAGCCTAATCTACCCAGGTTCCTAAGCCCTCCAAGCTTCTTGCTCCAACGAGGTTGCGCCGAACCTTTTTCTTTTCTAGCTTACCGGATTCCGCTATAAACCATAGCATCAGCCAATAGTCATTGGTCCCTTCCAAACTGCTTCCCTTAGCACCAAAAGAACTTTCTCACAGACGTGGGTATGGTGAGAAAATGATTTGGTCAAAAACCTCTCAAGGATGTATCAATGGAGAGGAAGAGAGTAAAGGAATTTGAAGAGTCTCTTGGGTGAAGATTGTGGATGAGGCAATCTTGTTTTCTCTAGGGTTTCTCTCTCAAAATTCTCTCTAAAAACTCTCTACATTTCGTGGGAATGAGGGGTATTTATACTAGGGTGAGTATGGAATGTGAAACATTAGTTTTTTCCAAACAGGGCATTCTGGCGACTTGACCTCGCGACTGGTTGAGTCGCGAGTTCACGCCGCGAGCTAACGGCCTGGCCAGCCTGGGACTTTTGTCCTATAGTGTAACAGCTAGCGTGACTCTTCAGCTTCCGGCATGCTTGGCACGTGTGCAACTTCTGGCGACTTGCAAGCCGCGAGCCACCCGTGAGATCCAGTCGTGAGTCTCTGATTCTTTGCACAAACTTGAGTATTTCTTCACACTCACTCACTCATTACCCTTACAAGTTTCCCACCTAAATACAGGGTTACTAAGTGCTAAAATACAAGCAAATTTGGCACGGAATAAAGCCAACAAGATGGTTGATTAAATTCAACCTTACAAAAAATAAACCATACAAAAAATTTAAGGCAGAGAAAGATGGGAGAATTTAAAAAATAGCAAGCCAAATAGAGAACCTAATAACAGATCAATGCTTGAAGGAAAAATTTGATAAAATTTGGTTGTCGGCATATTAATATGTTAAAAGAGAAGACTTACTTCCTTGGCAGTATAGAATCTTTTCTAGAATCTTTTCTCACATCCCCAAGTACTCGCAGAATTTCCTTGTAAAGTGAGGATTGTTTCTTGTGGCTGGGAGGGATAGATAAACCTTTGCCCTGGTGATCTGATCTTTGAGTTGCTGCACCCGAGTATCCGGCATAGCTGTTTGCTCATTCTGTATGCTAGAGTCAGGTTTTATGCGTTCCTTCTTTTTAACCTTACTTGAAGTTTGAGTGGATTGTTGCTCATCCTTTATTTCCTGCAGGAAAAATGGAAAATAATTAAAGAAAAGAAGATTAAAATGCACAATAAATATTCCAATTTTCCACATGGTAGATAGGGGAAAAAGGGGACAAAGAGGCCCGGAGTTTGGCATGGAGGCGGTTATTCAAGATAATATGCATGAATCAGAAATAAGAAGTTTGCAAAGAAAGCATATTTCATCAAATGATTAGGATAAAATAATTTAACAACAATAGGCAATAATAAAAATGATCAAAATAAATATCAAACGTAATAGTTTAACCCCTATTTCAAGGAGATATGATATAACATGTTAAAAAAAAAAAAATTAAATACTAAGTCATAAACATTCAAGCTAGGGATGAGCAGTATCCAAGCAACACACAAGATAGTCAGAATGACTACCTTTTTTTTTTTTTTGGTTGACTATTAGGACATACTATTTCCAACATCCGAATGACAAGTCCTAAAGCAGATTTTACTACATGTTAGATGATGAAACCCACTAACAAACATCAAGTCAACAAAAGAGCACCCCAAGCACGATGAGGAGCATAGAAGTATCACAACATTTATAATGTATACAATTCTATTTGAACGGTTTTAGACCCCTTAAAACAACCAAATTAGTTAGCCTAGATTAATTAGCCAAGTTGTTACTTAGTCAAATTATGCAATTCTAGGTTAAAACAATCAAATAATCATATCAAAATAATAAAGCAGCAGAATAATAAATAACACAATGATATGATCACCCAGGAAACCACACAGTAAAAACCTGGGGAGGATTTGACCCACCGATCCTCAAGGCAAACCTGAATCCACTATGAAAGAATCGAAGTTCATACAAAAGGACTACAAGCTCCCCGCTCGACTTCCTAATGCTACCCACCAGTAGAACTTACTGACACGACCACGTGCAAGCTCCGAATCTACGGACTCCTTCTTTCTTGAATTCTTCAATCAGCTACAAGCACCCACGCTTGATATTCTTTAAGCTTCAATGGTAGCAACCAAGTTGATCATCAAGATGTTGATACTATCTCTACCTTGAAAACCCTAAGCTTTGTGTAAAGGAAAGCTCCTCTAGATCTCACAAGAGATTTACACAAAACAGCAATGTATGAGCAACAATACAACTGGAGCAACTCTAAAAACGTGGCTAGGGTTTTTCTTTATATACCTAGGGTAAAAACAGAAAACCCAAAACGTTTAATGAGTTAGGGCTGAGTTGGAAAAACTGCAGAAAACGCATCTGGTCCGTGATTCGATCGATCGAGCCTTTCCTTCGATCGATCGAGCCAGACCGAAATGCCCCAATGCATCTACAGTCTCTCGATTCCAACTTTACAATATTTTATCAACTTTGAGCAAGCCTAAACAAAACTAAGTACATTGTTTTGATCATGGTTTGCCAACATTACACATTAGAGTTCTAAATACATAAAATCCTAAATCTTTAGAACCTAACACTATTTTTAACATAAAACAGAGCTATCAAAAGTCTTTTACAAATAGGAGCAGCAGCAAATTGATCTTGTTCTTCCTCATCCGTCGTAGATAATACTCTGGTAGCCTTGGTTCTACTAAATGCATATATAAATGCTAAAATTACCAAGCAGAAAATTATATTTATAAGGATGAGAACAATTGTGCAATTGTGCAAATATTGGTTTTAGTAATTACAAAACAAAACAGAAATTAGAACCAGAGAAATGACTTTTTAAGGAGCACCTTGACTTGAAACTGCAATGTGGGTATCCTGTAGGTCTAAATCATCTGAATTTGGAAGAGATTTGGTTGAGGTATCTGAATAAACAATTCTAATCAGTTCTTTAATGGTAGTTGCCGATTCCTATATAGCAAAAACCAAATAATTTGAAGAGTAAAGATCTAAAAATTACTACTCCCACTTAACTAATATGGATGCATCATCAAAGAGAACCCAAAAAAGGAACAAGTATTACCTGGGGCAGCACATTTAGACGCTCATTATGGCCATTCAAAGTCTGTGTAGTTAAGCAGAGATTTAGATTTGCTTAATGAAAAATCAAAATACAAAATGTACCCGAAAGAGAAAAGTCCTTGTTTTCAAATAAAAGAAAATTATTTACTACTTACAATAGTTGTAACATCTTCAACAAATTCATCTCTAGCTGTAGAAATTGTAAACCAAAGCAAAGAATGTTGGCAAAATTTGCCAAACAGTACAATTTCGGAAATATTTCAGCCAGATAGCACGCGTTCAAACTTATTTAGTAAGTTGGACTCTTTTTGGAAGTCGATTTTATCAAACTTGACTTCCTACAAAAAAAATTAGTTCTGACATGGATTAAAAAAAGAGGAAAAAAGCCACATAGAACGCCTGAAAGTCGAGTTTGTTAAACTCGACTTCCATTGAAAGTCAAGTATGTTGAACTCGACTTCCAGGTGCAATAAAATTTCACCACCTCCACGTATCTTAATTAGTAAACTATTGAAAGTCGAGTTTAGGAAACTCGGCTTCTACTGAAAGTCGAGTATAGCATACTTGACTTCCAGTAAATTTCACCACCTGCCCCAGCTAACTCAATTATGCGAGCATGGTAAAAATTTATTTAAATGGAACTCAAGTCTCTCAAACTCAAGTTCCAATAAATATTACAACCACCCCAACCGTCTCAGATTAACTTTGATACACTCAACTCTCACTTTCCACTCAACTCTCACTTCTCACAGCTCTCTCCCATGCCAAAACTCTCCCTTTCACACAAAAGCTTTTCTTCTTCTACAAATCACATTGATCATTCTACAAATTAAAGCTTTTCTTCTTCTTCAATTTGTAGGTAAATATTCAAACCTTTTTATTTTATTTATTTATTTATTTATTTTTTTTGGTTTTTGTTAGACCTGGATATATACTCACTTTTACATTTGGTAGATATATATATATATATATATATATATATATATATATATACACATACCACTTTTCACATTACCAAAATTTTCATCTTAGCGCTAGCGTGGTCGATATACAGTCGAGTGATCCTACGATACCACACCATATATGGATGATGACGTGATATCACCTCCTCCATCCTGAGTGCATTTCAATCGTACTCATCACGATCATTCCAGTTCTGAATATGGATTGCATGTTCCACCAACCAATTTTTCTCTACCTTGCCCCTCGCATCTATTTTGTACAAATCACGATAGGTATTAGCATCTCTGGGTTGTTCTTGCTTTAGCCCAAATTGTCGTAGGACACAATCAGGTAGGTGGAACTCTACAAGCCAAAAACATATAAGTGGAACGGTCGACCTCCACACGTTACTTCCCTCAGTGCGAAAACTAGTAGGAAGGTGGCTCAAGTCATTTCCATATGGCTCCCACTTAACCTACAAAAGCCACCAAGTAAAGCAACCACATTAAAAAAATTTCCCATAATTTGCATAAGTAGCACAATAGTGGGCAATGAAAAACTTTTTAAAGGACATAAGATGTTATGGACGTATAATACAAGTATTATACCTTGTCGGGCCATGTCATGGCAATTTGATTGCGATATGCGGAAAGCATGTGCATGGGAGCATTCTTTGTACTCATCGCCCCTGCCCACCTACAAGCAGGTAACATCGCATGGTCATTAGTCGTTTACGTATAAAAATGTGGCATAATACATGATAGCACACTAATTATGCAATATATACTTACTTCATAGCAAGAGGAATTGGTGGTAGTGGTGGACCATAAACACCTTCGGGTTGGGGCACCATCTGTGGGGACATATGTGGGAACCTGACATATATCCACAATTGGACCAAAATCAATGGTCCACCAATCTGCTTTGCCTTCTTATCAGTTGCATTGCACAGCTGTCTATACAACCATGATAAAGCTGCACTACCCCAACTATACTTGCGTGGATTACGAAGGTTCTGCATGAACTCTAACCACATGAGATGGACCCTATCTCCGGACTTGTCAAGAAATACCATATCCCCTAGTAGGGCTAGTATATAGCAGCGAGCGTACTGATGAACTTGAATCTCATTGGCATCCGGAGGCAGTGGTTGTCTGATTCTTTCAACAAGTGCGGGTATCAGAATCCTTTGACCTTTTAGCACAGTTTGATCATCATTTGGAATTTGAATTCCAAGCATTTCAGCACACACATCTTTCCAAGTTCTTTTAGTGGGCCCAACCATTGCCTCACCCTCGATGGGCAACCCCATGATAACTTCCACATCTTGCAATGTGATCATCATCTCACCATGTGGTAGGTGGAATGTATGGGTCTCTGGGTGCCATCGCTCTACAAATGCAGTGATCAATGCATGGTCAAGCTGTATGGATGGGACCAAGTGCAGACCCTCTAGACCAAGCAACCTCACAATGGCAAGGACACGATCATCTACCATAGGAACTCGAAGTGTCAACTCTTTATGGCGACTTCGACAATCCAGTGTGCCAGGAGGATCCTGCAAATATTATAATAATAAATAAAAATCTTATGCAAATATTTAGTATTTATGGCTAATTAGAGTTGTGACATGAATGCATAGTACAAGAAAACTCATGCAATTACCTGTCCCCCAGGGTTCCACAGTAACTCAGATCGATATTTAACTTGTTCCGTCAATACACTACGATCAATGGGTCCAGGATCTATCGTCATACTGCAAAAAGTTTTTGTGTCATATCAGCTATAATGAAAAGCATCTTCAATTTCTTTTAAATTCCCTTTGATAACCATTTCAGTTAGGATCTACTGACATGAAAATAAATAAAGACAACACTCTAATTGCAGTAATACTACTGCATGGATTAGTAAGATATTTTCATTAAAAACCAAAACAAGAAAAGGCTTTAAAGTGTATATCTAATCCATTATTTTTTAATCAGATTTCTCAACTATCCAATATATGATAAAATTAAATTCTCAACTAGTGACAACACCTAGCTAATGGTTTTTCTTGCCTTTCCTATTCTCCATAGATATTGAGCATTCCACAAATATATCGCATTGGAACTATGTTCTGGGATGACAAATACGGAACCCAAAAACAAATAAACCATGAGCAAGAGCCTAGAGTCCCAAGTAACTAAGAGGAATCCATTAGACAAACACATACATTAAGTGCAAGGAATGCAGTATAATTCATAATCTTATGACATGACATAAGAAGTAAAAATCTTCTTAAAATGATAAATTCAGTGAGCGAATTGCATAAATTTAACATGGCTAACTAATTGTGCTCCAATTAGTTTTGGCACACTACAATATCAAGCATATAAAGACCAAAAGCTCAGTTGAAATTCTATTGAGTAGAAAGAAGTGTTCCAAAAAGAGATGAAAAAGAAAATGAAAGTTACCTTCTCCGAGGACTGCGACTTCTTGACCTGTAGCTTGACTTTGAGAACGATTCGCTAATCCTACCTTTGTCACTGCAATAGAAACAACAAACTAGCTGAAGATACAATATCAAACAAATCCTGGATTCAAATCTATCTGCATACAATACAACAACAAAGAAAGAGCAGCAAACATACACCACCAATGCAAACTTGATGCTTCAACCTAAATCCAACCATTCAACAAAGAAATGCATTGCCTTGAGGTGAAGTGAAGGAACTTTCTTTGTAACAAAGTGAATAATAACCTCATTCAAAAAATCAATATTAACAGCATTAGTAATTGCAAGTAACATTATAAATAAATAAAAATGCAATAATTATAGTAGTGATAAAATAGAACGGCAAAAACTAATATAGTGACCGACGCTGACTAGTATATTGAGATCCAAAACCAAACCCAAAAAAATTTGGGACTAAGGCTTGGTTTTTGTTGTATAGTAGCGAAAACAAAAGGTTGTTTTGGTGGATAATATCCTCTAAATATCTCACAAAGAATATCTCCCTCAGTTGTGGTATTTCTAAAGAATGGCAGTAGAATCAATGATATATAAGATTTAACATAAGGCATCAAAATTTGAAATAAAAAAGTAAGCTCCAGCTCTCATAATATCAATCACTTGTAATAGTAACAGTATGCCACTACAATTTATATGCAGAAACATATTGATTTTTTGTCTTTTGCCTTTCTTTTTCAGTTTGTGTGGGTGTCCTGAAAATAAAAAATCATTTAACTCAAAAGAACAGTATATAGTTATCACCAAAAATGAAACAACAAAAAAATGAAGTAATGAAGAACTAGGCAACCAAATCAATAAATTTTTCCATGTTAAATTTGATTCCTAAGGCTTATCCACAGTCATTGATCAGTTTTGAACTATGTTCTGGGATGACAAATACGGAACCCAAAAACAAATAAAAACTAAACCCAAATCAAACGAAACCCAAATCTCCAAATCACTAAACCTAAAAAGCAAATCAAAACCCATTTCAGCCAATAAATAAAGAGAAAGAAATCGCATGAGAGAGAGAGAGAGAGAGAGAACAAACCTGTGTAGAAATCTCTAACAGAGGCCGGTTGAGGGGGACTGAGGAGAGGAAACGGCGGAGGAAGAGAGAAACGGCGAAGGAAGAGAGAGACACCGGAGAGAGAGAAGGTTTAGCGAAGAGGAAGAAATCGATTATAGGAAACTCGGATTCTCGTTTTTACTCCCATGAAATTTTTTTTAACCTACGCTTGAAGTCGAGTTTGGTATACTCGACTTTCAATAGAAGTCGAGTTTGTTAAACTCGACTTCCAGGTGGCTTTTTTCCTTTTTTTAATCCACGTCAGACTTAAATATTTGCGGTGGGGGGTTTGATTTTGCTTGGAAGTCGAGTTTGATAAAATTGACTTCCAAAAAGAGTCCAACTTACTAAATAAGTTTGAACGCATGCTATCCAGCTGAAATATTTCGAAAATTGTAACAAAGCTAAAAACAAAAAAACTTACAAGAAGAAGAGGTCTTGGACCCACTTGGTAAAATTGTCTATGATCTAAAATTGTGTACATAGATTATAGACAATCTTGTTCCCTCACGATTCAACACCTGGCAATACCGGACACCATAACCTAGCTATGGTCCAGAACAACAGTGCCTAGCTGTGGAGCATTCCAATTCAACTTCAAATTACAATTCTAGCCTCGAATCAAATCCATTGTATAGATACCTAAATTTGGATTTGAATTTAAAATCAATAAAATATATTTTTTAATTATTATTTTTCTTAATCCTTTTACATTTTAATTTAAATACATTAAGTAATATAGATAATCCTATTGACATGATGATAAATATTTTTAGTCATAGCCAAATAAAAACATATTTTACCCAAATGCATGGTTTTTTTTTTTTTTTTTTACAACATTCAAAATTTCAAACCAAAAAATTATTTTAAAGTTACTAACAACTATAAAGTTATATATCATTTTATAATTCATCTAAAAAAAAAAGCTATATATCAAGAGAGACAGTGGATTTTATTGACCATTATAATACTGCAAATACTATAACAATCTAAACTTTACTAGCCTCGGGAAGTTCTAACTTATGTTCCCGTGATGTTATGCACGTTGTCTCTCTTTCTCTCTTTCTAAGATGGGTTCTTTCTTTCCTTTTTTTTTTTTTTGGATCCTTTTTCTTTTGGCCTCTCTCCCCTTTTATAATTTCAACCTCCTTCTTACTTCTATAGCTATTCCACTTCTACCCAGGGTTCCAGGGATATTTTCTTTACTTTATCGGTTTCCTCACCTTCCTATCTTGTAACTCTAAAGGCTTGGGGGTGACATGTACTATTCAGGCTGTCTTATGTGCCATTAATGTGGCAGACGTTAGGTAAGAACCCCCTCATTGATGCGGAGGCAAAGATCTTCCTTCTTTTTGCACCTTCCAAGAGTTTCCCGTGGTCACTAGTATCTTCCAAAAGTCACGTGTTGACGATCCGCACACCATGTCACAGGCAAGCTACTAATTTACCTTTTCCATGAGAATGGACTTCCCGTGATACTTAACCTCGTCCTCCATCCCTAAGACGAACCAGCTTTAAGTCCATTGCACGAAGGCCAAGTCCAACTACTTTGTCGCGGTCTAGCAACTTCTTGGGCTTTAGGTTCGTGGAGGGACTGTTCCTTTTCCCACAAATATTTATGAAAAAGTATTAAAGTAAAGCTACAGTTTTTCTTAATATACAAAATTTTACCTAAAAACTTTAAAAAATTATTCAAATTTATATGAAGGAATATAAATTTTTATTTTTTATTTTTTGGTTGAGAATCATAAATATTATTTCAAATTGTGACATTGTTTGACATCTCCACATATAATCTTAGCAAACCTTAGTAAAATATGAAGATTATATATGTTCACATAACTTTAAATTGCCCATATTTATTTTAATAGCTTTGGAAAAATTTATACAATAAATATTGGGACTGTGAAGACTGAAGATGGACCCTACCAAAATGAAAAGAGCATGGTCTGCAAAAAATAAAAATAAAAATAGAGAGAGAGAGAGAGAGAGAGAATTACTCATAAGTCATAACATACAAACTACATTTGGATTTAGTTGACTTAAAAATACCTAAGTTTGTGAACAGAGTGTAGTGAATCTACGACCAAACATCTGATTTGTTAATTAGAAGCTATATCAATAGTAATAATACTTGTATATTATGCATGTAATTCACATGAAAAAACTTAATAAAAAGAGTTAATATACATACAACTGATTTTCCTTTTATCTTTACTATAATACCAATATATAGATATAGTGAGTCCGCACATGCGCGGCACAGAGCTCCGTCCCCACACGGCCACACCCTCCGGCCTCCACGCGTAAATGACTTTTAACAGTCTAAAATACTTTTAAGGTCTCTCGCCATATCCAATAAACTCTCTTTACTTTGTTATTTTTATGTTTTACACTTTACCATTCTCGCTACTGAGGAGCAGTGAGCACTCATGCATTCATCTTCACATTTGATTGTCTTTGCTCTTCACCACCCCCAAGAACATGGCTGAAATTGGCTACGGCATTGCAGTGAATATAACACAAGTCATTGTAATCCCTTTCATTTTTATCTGTGGTCAAATAATATACCACAAGTCATAAATAAATTCCTTGCAATGAGTTCACTTTTCATAAAAGCAACAACATCAACTATTTGTTAAGTGATAACGGTCTATTAAACAATTCACAACCAAACTTATAATATCGGGGTCCAATCTCAAATACCAAGTCTTAATTATTGAATACTAACAAGTATGAAAAAAAAAACCATGAAGCTAGAAATTCAGTTTTCTTTTTACTTTCTAAGGTATATAAACCACAAGATGCAGAATCTCCTGCCCTTGTATCCAGCAATATTTTGAGTATCACCGGGTACTAGGCTGACTGTAGCTTGCTTCATCTTCTCCTGCACTATGAGAGACAACTAAAGCCGTTTTTGTTCAATAATTTAATAAGCTTCACTATAGTTCCATTTAAAGACAATAATGACATTCAATCATAATCTGGCAAATTCATAGTAAGTTAGTAACAATTTGATGGATTGAATTAAAAAAGGCAACTTGCCAATGTTAGGAACACCAATCACCAAAACAAGTAGAGTAGGTTCAATTTGATGGATTAAATTAATTAAGGCAACTTGCCAATGTTAGGAACACCAACCACCAAAACAAGTAGAGTAGGTTCCCTTGAAATCAATTCCTTTTAATTTGTACTCCACAAGCTCAAGAAGCTTTTGGTACATGATAAAATTCATTTGGGTCTCTTGACTAGCTTTAAACCTTTAAAAACGAGCTTTGTTGTATGGTTTTTTTTTTTTTTTTAAATAATTCAAATTAAATTTTTTGAATTTTTTGCTTGGTAAATAAAGGGAGCATGGATTTAATTGGGTTGGGTAGGAATTAAAAACAAAGTACTCATACCGACTTCACCTTGAGATATCTCTACTCATGATAATTCCCTTTTTTTAGGGGATAATAATTTCAAAATTAAGTCAATCTAATCCGCAGTACTAAGAAAAGAGTGTTTGATTGTGTGAAGCACTAAAACAACAAAAAATTATTATTGTGAGGTTCATTGTAGAGAACCATTCAATGAGATTGTATTAAAGTTTATGGTTCACGTGGAGGACATCATTATAGAAAGATTTCGAAGGTTCATAGACGAATGTACTAGACGCAAAGGCAACAAAGAGCGGGTTTGTTTGCAAAGGATGCATAAAGGGTGGTCTATGATATAAAGGTTTTGTAAGTCTTGACTATTTGTAATTGTTCCTTTATTTTGAATTATATAGGACTGTTTCAGTTTGTGTCATTGGAGTGGTGTTTCATTTGAAAAGTTTCTTAATTAGTTTTCTACTTAATTACCAAATTTTGTATTGTACTTTATCACTTATATATATTCTTGTTTGATGGTGGCAATCTTTGATTTGTGTTGGAGTATAATAATATTGTGGATCACTTAATTGAGATTTTATAAATTAATTAATAATTTTGCTACAAATTTAACAAAGAGGTCTAAACAAGAAATTTTTAAAGCTATGGTGGCCACCCTAAGTGATGAATTTGAGAGTGACTCTGAGGGTGATGGTGTCCGTCCAACATATGTTTTTTGTTTTTTGTTTTTTTTTTTAACTTTTTAGTTTATTTGTTTATTTACATTTTTTTAAAGCCTTAATTTTTTTAAATACAACTATAATTTTTCCATTTTTAGAAAATAACTTTTTTTTTTTTTTTTGCAAAAAGCTAATCGAAGAAGACCCGGTCTATAAGTGATTTAAATTCTATTGCTTTCATGTATACATATTTCTTTTTCTACTTTTGTGTAATTATTATATTATGACAATTATTATCAGATTATTAATCTAAGGATTACTGGAATTTTGTCTTGAGTTTTTTTTTTTTTTTTTTTTTACTTGTATGGAGATAAATACGAAAAAAGGGGTTATAAAGTATTTTTACTTCATCACCAAATACTAGGCTAAATCACAGATTGCACCCTCTAACTTTGTCTAAAATCCAATTAAGTTATATAACTTCAATTTCGTTCAATACAATCTTCTAAGTTTCATGCTAGGTCCTAATAGTTTCTCTACCATGGGAACCTATCTTGATGACGGTCCTAAAGAACACACGATCTCAAGGTTTGATGATGTGGCTAGATTAGTGTTTGTGAGAATTTGGTAGTGGGGGTTTTGTTGGATATAATTACCGATTATTGATAGTCAATAAGTGAGGTGTTTTGGGTTTTGTGTGTTCTATTGGTTGGTCGTGTGTGGTGGGGTTGGGATTACCATTCACCACCAAAAAATCCATTCACCACCACCCACAAATCCCAAACACTTAAAAACTCATAAAAATTTCTAACTCTTTTTTTTTAATTCTTCCTTTTTCGTGTGTTTTTCTTTAGTTTAATTATTTTTTAAATCCCAAAAAATAATTTCTATAATTTAAATATTTTTTTTCAAAAATAGTCTTTATTAATTTTATGAATTTTTTAATGTAAGAAAATAAACAAAATAAGTTGTTTTGGGAATCAGTAACAGTGCAATTTTGCCGAACACTAATAGAAGGATTAAATTAAATAAAGTTTAAACTTAAGGAGCCAAATTGAATAAAATCAACAATACAAGATTAAATTGAATTTTTGGTAAGACTAAAAGGTGCATTTTGTAATTTAAGAAAAATATTATTATTATTTAAATTGTGTTCCACTGTAGAAGCATTATTATATCTTCAACGTCGTATTGTTTTCTTCCACTACAACGCGCAGGCACTCTCAAAAGTCTTCGCTCCACCCGAACCTCTACTCTTCCCCGTAACCAAACACCATCTGAACCCATCTCCCAAAGTCAAACCCTAGATCTGAAGCTGTCCACCTATAATAAAAGCCTCTCATCCTGTAAATCTGAGTTTCCCACTTCCAACCCAGCAAGAGAGCATTCGTATTAGTACATTTGATTTACTTCCTTTCCAGTTTCTGTTGCACCAGCTCAAGAACATGGCTGAAATTGGCTATGGCATCGCAGTGAAGGTCCTGGAGCTGCTTGGATCCCGTACTTTCCAAGAGATCAGCTCGGCATGGGGCTTCAAAGGTGATCTGAAAAAGATTGGGCGCAGAGTCTTAGCCATTAAAGCCGTACTGATTGATGCTGAGGAGAAGCAAGCAAGTAACGAGAGGCTAAGGACTTGGCTAAGGGAGCTCAAAGATGTCCTTGTTGATGCCGAGAATGTGCTGGATGAATTTCAGTATCGAGTATTGCAGAAGGATGTAATGAAGATAAACGGGAGCTCTCGCAAAAAGGTGCGTTATTTCTTTTCTGGTTCTAACCCACTTGTATTCCGTTTTGAAATGGCACATAAAATCAAAGGTGTTAGGGAGAAGTTAGATGATATTGCAGCTCTTAAAGACGAATTCGATCTTGCTGTACGACCTGAAGATGAGAAGACAACAATGAACAGGAGGGATATGACCCACTCCTTCGTTAATCCTTCTAATGTCATCGGTAGGGGTGATGACAAAGAAAAGATCATGGATCTTTTGATGCAGCTAGATGCTAGCAGAAATGTCAGTGTAATTCCTATTGTTGGGATTGGAGGTTTGGGGAAATCCACACTTGCCAAGTTGTCTTTTGATGATAAACGGGTAGTTAGTCATTTTCAATTGAGAATGTGGGTATGCGTATCTGAGGATTTTGATGTTACACGGTTGATAAAAGAAATCCTTAAATCTGCACTTGATAAAATTGATGAGAATTTCGTTGTGGATGGATTGTCAAATAGCTTAAAAGATCTTTTGAAAGATAAGAAAATTTTAGAGAATTTGGGTGTGGATGAATTGCAATGTCGACTAAGAGAACTTTTAAAAGATAAGAAATTTCTACTTGTCTTGGATGACGTTTGGAACGAGGATCGTAGTAAATGGAATCAATTGGAAGATTGTTAATTGGTGGTTCCAATGGCAGTAAAATCTTAGTGACAACACGGAACAGCTCTGTTGCTACTATTATGGACACTACTACCACATACAATCTAAAAGGTCTACCCGAAGAGGACTGTATGTCTTTGTTTGTGAAATTGGCATTTAAGGTAGGACAACAAAATCAATATCCAAACCTCTTAAATATTGGAAGAGAAATTGTCAAAAAATGTAAAGGGGTTCCATTGGCAGTTAGTACTTTAGCTGGCCTACTTTATTCAAAAGTTGATGAACATGAGTGGAAATCTATTAGAGATAATGAGATATGGAATTTAGAACAAAAGGAAGGTGACATCTTACCCGCATTGAAGCTCAGTTACAATCAATTGTCATTTCACTTGAAGCAATGTTTTGCATATTGTTCTGTTTTTCCTAAGGATTATAACTTCAATAATCTTCTATTGATTCAATTTTGGATGGCACATGGAATTCTTCAATCCCCTGCTAATGAAAGTCAAGAGTTGGAAGATGTTGGTGACTTGTATATCCAGGAGTTGCTGTCAAGATCTTTTTTTCAAGATTTTCAGCAAAATATTACCCTCGATTATACCTTTAAAATGCATGATCTGGTCCATGATCTTGCACTCTCAATTGCCAAAGGTGAGTGTTCAGTAGTGACCAAGAAGTCTACCCTTGTTGCAAAAGTTTGTCATTTGTCACTTTTGGAGAATGGGCAAGAAGTTACAACACAATTAGAGAAGTTGAGCAAAGCCCAGACTATTATTTTCATAACAGAGCAACCTGCGTCCTTACTTGAAGCATGTATCGCAAGATTTAAGTACTTGCGGGTGCTTGATCTGATCAATTCATCCTTTGAGGTGTTGCCAAGTTCCATCGGAAGTTTGAAACATTTGAGATATCTTGACCTATCAGATAATCACATAATCAAGCAACTTCCAGATTCCATTTGCAAGCTGCACAGTTTGCAAACTTTAGTGCTTGGTAATTGCAGCAATCTTGATCAGTTGCCCAAAGGTATAACGGACATAATCAGCCTCAGGTTTTTGGTTGTTACAACAAAGCATACTTGCTTGTTGGAGAAGGCAGTAGGTTGCTTGGATTCTCTTCGATTTTTGGGGATAGGTGATTGTAAGAATCTAAAATGTGTGTTTGAAGGGATGGAGGAGGGGCGCCTCACCAATCTTCGAACATTGATTGTTGGAGGATGTCCAAGTTTGACCACTTTGTCACTCAGTATCAAACACCTAACTGCCCTAGAGAACCTGATAATTGAGGATTGTGAAGAGCTTAGTTTGACGAATAAAGAAGAGAATCAAGATCTCAAGTTAAGCCTCCGATTGTTGAAGTTTGATAATTTAACTAAGTTGGAGGTTTTGCCCCAGTGGCTCCAAGCATCTGCCAACACTTTACAGCATCTAGAGATTGCAGATTGTTGTAATTTCACCGCTTTGCCTGAGTGGCTGCCACATCTGAAATCACTTCAGACACTAAGAATTAAATATTGCCCCGTGTTCTCATCTCTCCCAGAGGGGATGCAAGATCTCACTGCACTAAGAGAATTTCAGATTGAAGATTGTCCTAAGTTGAGTAGCAAGTGTAGAGAAGAAGTTAGGCACCAGATTGCTCATGTACCAAACATTGATTTCGATGACGATTTCGATGACGATAGTGGAAGTTCATCAAAGAGAGATGATGACATCAATGTATATTTACAAGGAGAAGATGATGAGGTAAGGGCATATATGTCTTGTTATTTTTGTACTATTATAGTCTCTATCTCTACTGATTTAAATTAATCCTAAAGCAGGTTATGATTCTTAATGAACCCAAACCCCATTTTTCTTTTTCTTTTTCATTTTCTTTTTTAATTAAAAAAGTCAAAGCCCTCTTTGTCCAAAAGTAAAGTGGTCTTCTAAATCTTTATTTTTTGCCCACCCCTTCGGACCTTCCCAGCAAAAGAAGAAGGAAAAAAAAAGTAGAGAAGAAGAGATTAATCCTATTTAATTATTGAGGAATTTTATCTTGTTTGTGTAGCATTGTGTTTCTAAGCAAGGTATTGGCACCCAAAAACTTGAATGAACATAATAAGTTTTTATCTATTTATTTATCTTTTGTAAATACATTTTTCCTAGTAGTATCGTTCTTGTAAGTTGCTTATATACTATATATTGCAAATTTCATTTCAGGAGTTCAACACAAGTCACAATCAATAGAGTCTAAATGTTGCTCAATTCAAAGTCACATGTTCCTTCATAATTCATAAGCATTTCTTCGTTGCAATTTGTATTACAATATGTAAATTAATAAATATTTCCGTTATTTAATTTGCTAGTAAGTGATGTAAATAAATAAAAGTTTATATTATTGTAATTTGTGGTAAATGATGGCAATAAATAAACAAATATGTCATTTTAATTCAAAGTAAGAGATGTAAATAAATACGAAGTGATGTGTATACTCTCCTTGACTACATTCTTGTGTATAAAGTTGAGAGATCCATGGATTTGTGTGTGCAAACATTCGTTCTTATATTCATATTTTTTTATTCTTCTTAATAAGCATGAAGCATCATGTGTAATAACATGCTTAATTAATTAGAATATATGATGTGTAATTGCCATTGAAGGGAGTGATATTTGTATTTGGAATTATAAAGTTTCATTTCCATAAAAAAGCTCCTTCTAACTTAAACCAAAATTATAAATGATACATTAAGATTAATTTTAGAAAAAAATTGACACACTAGTAATTAGAGGGGAAAAGATAGGAAAAGGCAAAGGTGGAAGATTATAGGTTGTTGGTTCTTAGGCTTTGGAACAATGAGTGTCGTTTTTCAAATTCTTCTTATGTGAAAGGAGTCAGAACACTTGGATTTTTCACCAAAGAATTGCTTTAATCTCCACTACTATAATGTTTAGAATTGAATTTATGCTGTGGGAATTCCCTCCAATATTATCCATATTGGCATAGACAGATCCATCCATTAAAGCAAGGGTAGATTAGATCAGGGAACAATTCATATCGTCCACTTCTAACAAATTAAGTCAATGATTGCAAGTATCTACTTGCACAAACAATGATAAATTTAATCATTTAACCACACAATTGTAACACTCCTTTAATCATTCAACCACAAAATTCTAACATGCTTGATTTGAAACAGATGATGAGTAAGTTCAGAGGAAAATGATCTTTCTTTTTCTTTTTCTTTTTTTAAAATTTTAAATTTATTTAGCTTCACTTGATGGCTTTTTAAAAAGGATGAGAAGCTTTTTTGTTTTCTATGGGCTGTAATGTTCTTTTGTTAATACTTTTAAAGAAATGAAGAATTGTTGAAAGAGTGAATGACAATAATTTATGGTAGGGATAAATGAGCAAACAACACAAGCTTGTTTTGGGGCGGTTGAGATGACATCAAGGTAAAGAAAAAAAAAGGTATTTGATTTAGAAGAAGTAAATAAGAGAAAACTTACAAGGAACCCTAGAGACAATACATAAATTGGGGAAGAGTAAATTCATACTCTTACAAAAACTAGCAAAATCATAATAACCAAACACCAAATCAAACCTTCTACTTCCTCTCCTCTATTTCTAAGTCAAATATGGCTGCTCATCGAAATCAATTCTTTTCTAAAAATTATTTATCCAAGAAAGAAAATAAGAGAGAAAAAGAGATAGATAGAGTCAGAGAGATAATTCTACTGCTTAATTAAGATTTTAACTTGTCTATCTATTGTTCTATACATCTCTATAGAAATGATAAAAGGGATATCAAAAAAACATTAGCATTTATATTTAGGGAAAGTGATTAAAGATGTGATGTGGGTATAGGGTTTTCTTTCTCATTCGTATCGAGGGCGTGCGCCAGAGAGAGCTTGGAGACGATGGAAGTACTCTGCAATTGCCAGAAAGCACCTTGCAGCTTGACGGGTTGTGAGGATTTGATGCAGCCTGTGGATCGTCTGGTGCCTCAGATTATCTGCCTGTAAGTTTATTCATTTTTTTTTTATTCAAGAAATATTGCATAGAATACATCAATACAAGAAAAAAAATGTATAATATGTAGTATCTAGAACTGACTTTAAGAGAAGAAAAGACACTATTTGTTTGTCTTTGCTGGTGAAATTGGCATTTAAGGATGGAAAAGAAAAAGAATATCCAAACCTCTTAAAAATTGGAGAAGCAATTGTAGAAAAATGTAAAGGGGTTACATTGGCAGTGATGACCTTAGCTAGCCTACTTCATTCAAAATTTGATGAACAAGAGTGGAAATTTGTGAGAGATAACAAGATATGGAATTTAGACAAAAAAGATGGTGGAATCTTACCTGCATTGAGGCTTAGTTACAATCAATTGTTGTTTCACTTGAAGCAATGCTTTGCCTATTGCTCTCTTTTCTCAAAGGATTTTGAATTTATTAGTTCTCAATTGGTTCAATTTTGGATGGCACATGGAATTCTCCAATCACCTGACAATGAAAAACAAGAGTTGGAAGATATCGGTGAATTGTATATCAAGGAGTTAATGTCAAGATCTTTGTTCGAAGATGTTGATGAAAACTATATGTTTAGTTATTCCTTCAAAATGCATGATCTGGTCCATGACCTTGCACTCTCAATTGCCAAAGGAGAGTGTTCGGTAGTGACCAAGAGGTCTACCCTTGCTGCAGAAGTTTGTCATCTGTCATTTTTTGGAGAATGGGCAAGAAGTTACAACACAATTAGAGAAGCTGAGCAAAGTCCAGACTATTATTTTCAAAACAGAGCAACCTGCGTCCTTACTTGAAGCATGTATCACAAGATTTAAGTACTTGCGGGTGCTTGATCTAAGCAAATCATCCTTTAAGGTGTTGCCAAGTTCTATCGGAAGTTTAAAACATTTGAGATATGTCAACCTATTAGGTAATGACATAATCAAGCAACTTCCAGATTCCATTTGCAAGCTGCACAGTTTGCAAACTTTACTACTTGGTGGTTGCAGCAATCTTAAACGGTTGCCCAAAGGTATAGGGGACATAATCAGCCTCAGGTTTTTGGTTGTTACAACAAAGCATACCTGCTTGTCGGAGAAGGCAGTAGGTTGCTTGGATTCTCTTCGATCTTTGTGGATATGTGAATGTGAGAATCTAAAATGTGTGCTTGAAGGGATGGAGGAGGGGTGCCTCACCAATCTTCCGAACATTGGGTGTTGCAGAATGTCCAAGTTTGACCTCTTTGTCACTCAGTATCAAACACCTAACTGCCCTAGAGAACCTGATAATTTGGTATTGTGAAGAGCTTAGTTTGACGGATAAAGAAGAGAATCAAGATCTCAAGTTAAGCCTCCGATTGATGATAATTGGGAAGTTACCTAAGTTGGAGGTTTTGCCCCAGTGGCTCCAAGCATCTGCCAACACTTTACAGCACTTAGAGATTGAAGATTGTTGTAATTTCACCGCTTTGCCTGAGTGGCTGCCACAACTGAAATCACTTCAGACACTTAGAATTAAAGATTGCCCTGAGTTCTCATCTCTCCCGGAGGGGGTGCAAGATCTCACTGCACTAAGAGAATTTTAGATTGAAGATTGTCCTAAGTTGAGTAGAAAGTGCAGAGAAGAAGTTAGGCACAAGATTGCTCATGTACCAAACATTGATTTCGATGAGTATTTCAATGAGGATATTGGCAGTTCATAAGAGAGAGATGACGACATCAGCGTATATTTACAAGGAGAAGATGACGAGGTAAGGGCATATATGTCTTCTTGTTATTTTTGTACTATTATAGTCTCTATCTCTACTCTCTCTACTGATTTAAATTAATCCTAAAGCTGGTTATGATTCTTAATGAACCCAAACCCGCTTTTTTCTTTTTCTTTTTTTTTAAATAAAAAAAGTCAAAGCCTTCTTTATCCAAATTAGATTTAAAGTAAATTAAAAACAAAAATATCTTTTTGCATGAAATTGAATTTCTAAAAGTAAAATGGTCTTCTAAATCTTAATTTTTTGCCCACCCCTTCGGACCTTCCCTAGCAAAAGAAGAGAGAGAGAGAGAGAGAGAGAGAGAGAGAGAGAAAAAAAAGAAAAAAAAAGAAAAAAAAAAAAACCAAAGGGAAAAAGTAGGGAAGAAGAGATTAATCCTATTTAATTAATTGAGGAATTTTATCTTGTTTGTGTAACATTGTGTTTCTAAGCAAGCTATTGACTCCCAAAAAATTGAATGAACATAATAAGCTTTTATTTATTCATTTATATTTTGTAAATACATTTTTTCTAGTAGTTTCATTCTTGTAAGTTGCTTATATATTGCAAATTTCATTTCAGGAGTTCAACATAAGTCACAATCAATCGAGTCTAAATGTTGCTCAATTCAAAGTCACATGTTCTTTCTATAATTCGTAAGCATTTCTTCATTGCAATTTGTATTACAATAGTAAATAAAAAAATATTTTTGTTATTTTAATTTGCTTGTAAGTGATGTAAATGAATAAATATTTATGTTATTGTAATATGCACTAAATGATGTCAATAAATAAACATATATGTCATTTTAATTCAAAGTAAGAGATGTAAATAAATAAGAAGTGATGTGTATACTCTCCTTGACTACATTCTTGTGTATAAAGTTGAGAGATTCATGGATTTGAGTGTGCAAACATTCGTTCTTATATTCATATTTTATGATTCTTCTTCGTAAGCATGAAGCACCATGTGTAATAACATGCTTAATTAATTAGAACATATGAGGTGTAATTGACATTGAAGGGAGTAATATATGTATTTGGAATTATAAAGTTTCATTTCCATAAAAAAGCTCCTTCTAACTTAAACCAAAATTATAAATGATACATTAAGATTAATTTAAAAAAAAATTGACACACTAGTAATTAGAGAGGAAAAGATAGGAAAAGGCAAAGGTGGAAGATTATAGGTTGTTGGTTCTTAGGTTTGGGAACAATGAGTGTCATTTTTCAAATCTTTCTTATGCTAAAGGAGTTAGAACACTTGGATTTCTCACCAAATAATTGCTTTAATCTCCACTACTATAATGTTCGTAATTGATTTTATGCTGTGGGAATTCCCTCCGATATTATTCATATTGGCATAGACAAATCCATCCATTAGAGCAAGGGTAGATGCTTCATAAGTTGACAAGTTTGAGCACTAGCTTACATGGGGCGGTATACTGGGGGGGAAAAAATCAAAAAGAAAAAGCTCATTTTAGAGGCAAGGTAGAAACTTAACACAGTCCTCCATTTAGGAAGAAACCATGGGCAAAGAAGCAACTTGTCGAGCCTCAAACTTATTCCCCCTTTGAAACTATGGCTAATGACTTGTCGAGAATTACATTTTTGTTGAGCTATATCAACAACCATGTCATTATTTTCTTTCCATTAATAAACAAAATTATTTCATTTCAGGAGTCTAACAAGAAGGAAAATCAAGAAAATCAAGAGAATCTATACGTTGCTCAATTCAAAGTCATATGTCCTTCTGTAATTCGTGATCATTTCTTCATTGCAATTTGGATTACAAGATGTAAATAAATAAATATTCTGGTTTTTTAATTTTCTTGTAAGTGATGTAAATAAATAAGCATTTATATCATTGTAATATGAAGCAAGAGATTTAATAAATATACAAGATGATGTGCATAGTCTTATAACTACATTCTTGTGTATAAAGTTGAGAGATTTATGGATTGGTGCATGCAAGCATTTGTTCTTATATTCATGTTTTATGATTCTTCTTAGTAAACACTAAGCACCCTGTGTAATAACATGCTTAATTACTAGAAAATCTAGTGTATAACTGACAAAGTGACATTGATGAGAGTGATATTTGTATTTGGAATTGAAAATTTTTCATTTCCATAAAACGCTCCTATCTTAAACAAGAATTATAGATGATATACTAAGATTAAGATGGGGAAAAGCAAAGGTAGAAGATTATTGGCCGTTGATTCTCAGGTTGGGAACAATGAGTGTCATTTTTCAAATTCTTCTTATACCAAAGGAGTCATCTGAACACTAGTGTTTTCTCAATAAGTATTGCATTAATCTCCACTAATATCATGTTCATCAATGAATTTTATGTTATAATTCCCTCAGATGTTGTCCACATAAAATTGAAGAATAGAATTACAATCCCACTAAAAATATTGAAAACAAGTTTGAGGGGTAATATGCTATGACCAATTATATTAATGAAATTGTCTATGAAATCACATTAAAATTTGGGATCTACCTTCTAAAAACTAGAATTCCACTTACCAAGTGCCCAGTCAAAAAATGATAACTATATTAGCATTAAATAATAGGGTATTTTAATATTGAATGATTTTAACTTGAACCTAACCCTTTTTAACTAGATATATAAAAGTAAGTATTTCCAAAAAGGAAAATGGGCATAGCTCAAAATTCAAAAGCCACAAAACTTGAACAAGAGCAACAATTACTTTTCTTGAAAGCTAATTTATGCTTCAAATTTAAGGACGCTAGGATCAGAACAACCATTGCATTTGTTAAAGGCTAGTTTGTGCTTAAAATTTTAGGACAGTAGCACTCAATACAAATGATTACAACAACTATTTCCAAACAATCTTGTTGAATAATGGCTTTAATTGTTTTCAATGATATCTCATATTGATCAACTACGCTCTTCATTATATAAGCACCAATGCATTGGTCATGGGTTTTGATCTCTCCTGAATTTTAATTTCATAAATTGGATTCAACTTTGAATTTTTGTTGTTTACTAGAAAAAAAAAAGTTCATATCAACACACTTGCTACTCACTAGAATAATTTGTGACCATGGGAAATCAAAACCCTATTGTTATATGCTTATTATATCAAGAGATGATAGAAAAGATCATAATTAAAAATAGAAAAAATAGTAAATTTAATGAATTAAACATTTTCTCCCTACTTTTCCTCCTAATATTTTTGGAGGATGGTTTTTAGTCACTCGGGTGAAAAACTCTACTCCCCTTTTCCATCATCCCTCTTTTCCACCAAATCAAACAAGGAAAAATTCTCATTTTTCATCCTCCCCTTTTTACACCCAACCAAATAGACCATGTAATGAAAATTTCAGAGCTCAACATCGCTTATCAATCCAAGAAACAATTATGTAATTAGTGTTATTATGTCCTTTCTATCTTTATTTACTTAATTAATATTATAAATTATAATTAATAATTTTGGACATAAAGATTGCTATCACGTAGTGTGTCCAAAATGGAGCATCATTAACACTGCTTTGCAGATTTACCATTAAGAATGTGACAAAAACTGACCAATTCAAAGCATCTTTTAGCTCTATAATACAATTATAGTAAGTTTAAAACACCAAGACAATATAGAAGAGGGGAAAGGGAAGAGGAAAAAAAGACCAGCATATACAGTCGTAACGTTACACACCAAAAAAAAAAAAAAAGACTTACAACTCAAGACACAGCATTTGCATCAGGGACTTCATCAAGGATGAATGGACCAAGTTTATCTGCCCTAAAAAAAGTAAGAAACTTACTTGATATCATCAAATGAGCTTCCAAGGCCTTATGGTATCCTAAATGCCTTATGTATGCTACAAACTGCTGCTTTATCAAACCCTCCGAGTCACTCTCATCTTTTTATATTACCAGTGAATCCTGACAGAGTTAAATACAAAGCACATTGGACTTCTGTGAAAAGATCCTGAAAGGGAAAAAAAATTAAAAAAACTAGAAATTACGAAACGAGATAAAATAAAATAAGATATTCAAAGGTCACATTGGGACCCTTTCTAAGGTACAATAATAAGAACTACAAATGACATAAAGTAACCTGCAAAAGAGCTAAAATATATAGAAATGTCTTAACATACACATTTAATAGCATTTCAGAAAGCTTTGTGTACAAGCATATAACGAGTAGAAAAAAAAAAAAAAAAAAAAAAAAATTTCTTCATAAGTATTCTTGAATGGAAAAATAAACCAGATTTTGCGTACTTCATATTTCATGCATTGAGTCATCATTTGATCAATCCTTGTTTGAAATATTTTTCTCTACCAATCACCATTACAGAAAGAGAAGGAATCTACCTTTTGTAGAAATTATAGAAAAAAAGGGTCATTTAGATGGATCCTATGGACACAAAATACTCTCATAAGAGTTTACTCACAAATGCTAGTGAGTTCTCTTATCTCCTACCACTATTCCCATCTATTCTTTATTTCTTTTTCCAATTATATAAATGAAACCAAAATATCCACCTCTAGCAACATATTCTTACTCAATGACACCGCCAAGCATTTCAAAGTATTAAATTAGCATTAGAATATACTCTTCCTCAATATATGTATCGTCTATAGGATTACTAATGAGTTTTCTCTTATTTACTTATAATTCAATCAAAAACTTTTTCACTTACCTTGACATCATTTCAACCACTTCTAAATGTGCTTTTCTTGTTTGCTTATTTATTCTACCATAAATTATTTAAATTCAGTCTTTCTGCAATTCTTCATTCTTTTTTTAAGGATTAATAAAAAAGCATTATTATCGCAAAAAACAAAATCTTTCCTATCCTTTTTAAAAGCCCCCTCAATCTAATAAGCTAGAAAACATCAATATTTTCTCTTGACTCATTGATCATCTGTTTTAAATTAAGCATGATATATCTGAACTTATAGTTCACTTACTCTCTAGCATTTGTCCACATTTCTAGATTTGCATCCGTCTTTCTTTTGCCTGGTCTTTGTACACTAAGCACAACTGAATAACTTCATGATGTTCCACATTGTTAAAATAATGGTTAAATGATGAAATTCACAGTTTCCTAATAACTTAAACTTTTGGGACAAGTGGTAGTTTATCATAATATTAGAGAAGGTGGTCTTAGTTCAAAATTTTGTCTCCATTTTACCTCCCATATAAGATGTTAAAAATCCCAAGCATTGAGCCCAACTTATTTAGGAGTCTAGGCCTACATGTGAAGAGGATTATTAACTAATGGATAAACAATTGAATTCATCTTTTCCTAATAACTTAAACTTTTAGGACAAGTAGCAAGTAAAAGATGTTATCAAAACTTAATGCTGTAAATCATTCATGATCAGAACATATGTTATTGAACTTAACTTGCTGTAAATCATCCATGACCAGAAAAATGAGTCCCAAAAATAATTTTTCCGATGCTGATAATTTGCCTCCTTTAAGAAGAATGAAAATGAAATCATGCACGTGTAATAATTCTACGACAAGACTTATCATGAAGTTCATTTGGTTCTATGTTGTCCCTAAAACAAATTTTCTTATGCCCATAGTTCGTCTCATTTCAAACTTATATTGTGATAAAAAGTTTAAAAGTACTCTGCCTATTCGGCTGAATGATTATATGAGAACAATCCTATATTACCTCAATGTAAATCATATCAGAATTATTTGGCAGCTTCCTCCTAATTGGCCCCGAAGATCTTTAAGATTGTACTCATGTTTTTCCTTAGATTAATCATATTGAACCCTTCAAGTCTCCTGTTGTTCAACTGCTTCCAATGAAGGGGTGTCCCCTGAGTATTTAAAACTGCCAGCAAGTATTGTGCAAGACCCTTCATGTGCATTAAGAAATTGGCAAGCTTTATCAGATAGAATAAGCAGTACAATGTGGCAGTAGTAATTTCAGGTTGACTTGAACTACTCCCCAACCACCCCCCCCAAAAAAAACAAAAAACACACAAAAATAAAATAAAAATTGATAAATTTCCAAAAGGCCAAGTTGAAAAAATTTTGCTGCATGGTTGGAAGTCAAAAAGGGGGGTTAAAGCCTTGTCCCTAACTAGAACAGCTTGAGGCATAAAATTTCTAGGCCTTGCCCTTTATAATTTATGCTGAATTCAATTGGCTAAGTTGGGCTAAGGCTTTTCTTAATAGTGGCTGGAGAGAGGTGTCACTCTTTTTTATCTGTTTATAACAGCAAACTCCAAGCAAGATTTGGCATACCTTAAACTAAAAAAGCATGCTTGCATTGTTGTGTACACATTCACATGTGTACTATATTAATTATATCAAAATCTCCTTAGAAACTAAGGAGAAATTATTTGCAAGAGTTTGATACCAGCAAGAGCTAGCTTCAGTCCTGTCTCAATGTCAGGGATACTTGGAACCAATACACTCAAGAGTGTTTAGGACATATATGCTAGGCTGATGCGCAATCTGCAGCTTAACAATTCAATGTCAGCATTTAAACATTCATAGATGTTGAAACAGAAGTACTCAACCACAAATTAACAAAAAAGGCAAATGGAATATAGAAGAAAATTAAGATTAAAAGAGAAAAGGAACCAGCCAAATGCTTGATGTTTGGACTGACTCCCAATACATATATTTGAATAAGGCTTCTGCAACTGACTTAGTTATTACAAGCTTTCAATAATCAAACCAGAGACCTAACCTTGATAGTTTATTCCCCTATTCCTATAAACCTTCAGATACTTAGTAGCTTAAAAAAAATCGTAAGCAAAAAATAGATATATAAATTAGTAAGAAAGCTAGCAAAATAGGGGGAACATCAATCAATTAAGCCAAAAATATAATCCAAGTCATAGTAATCCCCTTCACTTTTGGACAAATAATATAGCACAAGTCAGAAATAAGTCCATAACTTCCTTGCAATCTGTCTGTGGGTCATAAAAGCAAGAACATGAACTAAATGTTAAGTGATAATGGTTAATCAAACAATTCACAACCAAACCTACGAGATCTTTCTACCAACAATATTAATATCAGGGTCCAATCTCATTCTCATATATTAGTCTTAATTATTGAATGCTAACATAAAACCATAAAACAAAGAATCTGTTGACAATGTATCCAGATATATCTTGAGTAACACCAGGCAATGGGCCAAGTGTAGCTTCATATTCTCCTGCACTACGAAAGAAAACTGAAACTGTTATTGTTCAATAATTTAATAACCTTCACCACAGTTACATTTCAAGACAATGACATCCAACCATGATCCAGCAGAAACATAGTAACAGCTTACCAGGAAAGCAAGATGACACAATTTGATGGATTGAATTTATTAAAGACGACCTGCCAATGTTAGGAACACCAACCACCAAAACAAGTAGAGTAGGTTCCCTCGAAATCACTTCCTTCAGCTTGAACTCCACAAGCTCCAGTAGCTTTTGGTACATGAACCATGATAAGATACCATCATCACCACATGGAGCTTTGTGCACTAGGTACAAAGCTCTTTCATAAATTATTGTCATTCACTCTTTCAGCAATTCTTCAATTTTTTTTTAGTATTAACAAAAGAACATTACTGTCAAAATTACCAAAAAAGCTTCACATCCTTCTTAAAAGCAATCTACTGAAGCTAAAAACCAGATTATTTTGTTTGAACTTACTGATCATCTGTTTCAAATTAAGTTAGCCATATCTAAAGTCATAGTTCATTGACTCTGTCAGTCTGTCTAGCATTTGCCCACATTTCAAGATTTACTTTCTCCTTTCTTGTCCTTGGTCATAAAAAACCCCTTCATACAGTAGGCACAACAGAATAACTTCATTATGTCCTACATGAATGTCAGTAAAATATGATATCAAAACATAAGCTCATTGTAACACATTCATGACCAGAAAATATGTTATCAAAACTAAATCTTCATTCATGACAAGAAAACTAAATTTCCTAAAAAAAAAATTCTGATATGATAATTTACCATCCATTCGTAAGAACAAAAATGGTATCAGACCCATGTAATATCTCAATGACAAGACTTATCATGAAGTTTATTTGGTTCTATATTGTCCCTACAACAATTTTTCTTATGCCCATAGTTAAGTTTGCCTCCTTTCAGACTTGTCAAGTGACAAAAAGTTTTAAAATACTTTGGGTCATCCTGCATAAAAAGATTAAACGAGAATGATCCTATCAATGTAAAGCATATCAGAGTCATTTGGCAACTTCCTCCTTTTTGGCTGAAAATCTTTAAGATTATACTCATGTTTTTCCTTAGAATCATATCAAATCCCTTCTAGTCTCCTATTGTTCAAGTGCTTCCAACAAAGTGGAGTCCCTTGAGTATTTACAACTGCCAGCAAGTACTGTGCAATTTGCTCCTCACCTACCACTGAATCTTTCATAGAACCTTCATGTGCATTTAAGAATTTCAAAAGCTTTATCAAATAGAATAAATAATACAATGTGACAAAAGTAATTACATGTCGACTTGAAAAATTCCTCCCAACCCCCAAAAAAAACCACATATACAAAAAATTAAAAGAAAATAGACGGATAAAATTCCAAGACAACAGTATAATATTTTAGAAGCTGTAGCTTGGGCAACTGTGTTGGTTGGAGGTCAACAGAGGGTTTAAGTCTCATCCCTAATCAACACAACTTGAGGCATAAACATTTTACACTTAGTCCTTAAAGAATTTGACAAAAACTCACCAACACAAAGCATCTCTTAACTTTGTAGTATGATTTCAGTAAATTAAAGACATCAACACAATACAGGAGGGGGGAAAAAGTAAGAAAATACCAGCATAAGAGCTTACTCATAAGAGCTTACTCACAAACTTTTGTCAATTCTCCTATCTTTTATCACTACTCCCATTTATTCTTTCTCAAACCATTTAATAGAAATCAAAATATCCACATCAAGCGACACAATCTTACTCAATGACACTACCAAATGTGTGAATTTACACTTCCTCCATATATATATTGTTTATAGGGTTACCTGTGAGTTTTCCACATTTACTTCTTCTAAATCAATTACCATCTTTTTTCTTACCTTGACATCATCTCAACCACCCTGAACATGCTTTTCTTGTTTGCTCATTTCTCTCGACCATAAATTATTTTCATTCACTAGTGTTAAAAAAAGAACATTACTGTCACAGAAAACAAAAAAGTTTCTTATCCTTCTTAAAAGCCATCAACTGAAGCTAAAAACCAGATTATTTTCTCCAAACTAACTGATAATCGGTTTCCAATTAAGCATGTTATATCTAAAGTCATAGTACATTGACCTGTCTAGCATTTGCAAACATTTCTAGATTTACATGCTCCTTTTTTTTCCTGGCCATAAAAAACTTCTTCATACACAAAGCACAACATAATAACTTTATGATGTCCTACATGAATGTCAATAACCAATAAGTAAAATATGTTATTGAAACTTAGGCTCACTGCAAATCACTCATGACCAGAAAATATGGTTTCAAAACTTAATCTTCATTCATGGCAAGAAAACTCTTTTTTTTTTTACTAACTTTCCTAAAAACAATTTTCTGATCTGATCATTTTCCATCCATTCGGAAGAATGAAAATGGTGTCATACCCATATAATAATTCTATGACCAGACTTATTATAAAGTTCATTCGGTTCTATGTTGTTTCTAAAGCAATATTTCTTATGCCCATAGTCTGTCTCCTTTCAGATTTGTGATGTGACAAAAAATTTAAAGATACTTTGGGTCATCCGGCATAAAATGATTAAATCAGAACAATCCTATATTACCTCAATGTAAAACATATCAGAGTCAAATGGAGGCTTCCACCTCTTTGGCCGAAGATCTTTAAGATTATACTCATGTTTTTCCTTAGAATCAATATCAAATCCTTTCCAGTCTCCTGTTGTTTAAGTGCTTCCAATGAAGGGGAGTCCCTCGAGTATTTAAAACTGCCAGCAAGTATTCTGCAATTCACTCCTCACCTACCACTGAATCTTACAGACCCTTCATGTGCATTTAAGAATTTGGTATGCTTTATCAGATAGAATAAGAAGTACAATGTGACAAAAGTAATTTCATGTTGACTTGAACAACTCCCCCCAAGCCCTAAAAAAAACCACATAAACACAAAAATAAAAGAAAAAAGACTTATAAATTCCAAGACACTAAGTATAATATTTTTGAAGCTGCAGCTTGGGCAACCTGCGTTGCTTGGAGGTCAACAAGAGGGTTTAAGTCTCATCCCTAACCGACACATCTTGAGGCATAAAACTTTTAGGCCTTACCCAACATGACTGAAGCTGAATCCAGTTGGGTTTGTTGCAACAAAGTCAGCTCAGGTTGAGTGGTCTATGGCTTCTCTTAATAGTGAATGGAGAGTCACTTATTTTTGTCTATTTACAACAGTGATCTTTAAGCAAGATTAGCACATCTAAAACTAAAAAAGCATGCAGGTAGCTGTGCGTATATGTGTGTGCACATTCACATGTGTACTGTAAGAAATCTCATAAGAAACTAAAGAGAAATTATTTGTAGGAGGATGATACTTGCAAGAGCCAACTTCAATTCTGTCTCTATGTCAGGGATACTTGGAACCAATACCCCTGGAATGTCTAGGACATATATGCTAGGCTGATGTGCAATCTGCAGATTCACAATTCAACGTCAGCATTTAAACATACATTGATGTTGAAACAGAAGTTTTCAGCAGCAGATCAACATCAGAAGGAGAAAGGAAACAGTAGATAGAACAAACAAATTAAGACTTTAAAAAGAAAAGGAAAGAGGCAAATGCTTGATGATTTGGACCGACCTTCAAAACATGTCTGAGTTATTTCTTAGAAACTTTTGATATTTAAACCAGATACATAAGCCTGATAGTATATTCCCCTATTCATATAAACCCACAGACACTTGCCAGCCTAAAAAGAAAATCGAAAGTAAAAAAAAAGGATAAATAAATTAGTAAGACAGTGAGCAAAATATAACACAACTCATTGTAACCCCTTCACTTTATCTGTGGTAAAATAATATACCACAAATCAGAAATAATTTCCATGCCATCAGTTTGCTTCTCACAAAAGCAACAACGTCAACTATACGTTAAGTGATAATGGCCAATAAAACAATTCACAACCAAACCTACAATATCGGGGTCCAATCTCAAATACCAAGTCTTAATAATTGAATGCTAACAAGTATGAAAAATAACAAGAAGCTAGAAATTCAGTTTCTTTTTACTTTTCAAGGTATATAAACCGTAAGATGCAGAATCTCCTGACCTTGTACCCAGCAATTAATAACTTGAGAAACACTGGGTAATGGGCCGTCTGTAGCTCGCTTCATCTTCTCCTGCACTATGAGAGATAACTACAGGTACAGCCGTCATTGTTCAATAATTTAATAACCTTCACTACAGTTCCATTTAAAGACAACAAATTCAAACATAATCAAGCAAAAACATAGTAACAGCGAGATGATGCAATTTGATGGATTGAATTAATTAAAGCCGACTTGCCAATGTTAGGAACGCCAACCACCAAAACAAGTAGAGTAGGTTCCCTCAAAATCAATTCCTTTAGCTTCAACTCCACAAGCTCAAGAAGCTTTTGGTACATAAACAATGATTAAAAAAAAAAAACCATCATCACCACACATATTTTAATAAATCAGAGTAGGAGTTCCTCACTATCACTAACTATTTTTGAAGCATGGATAAAGACACTAATTGACACTGGCACTAACATTGAAACAGGCAAGACAGGACACGAAAACACCATAATTCTTTAAAAATTAGGACACGATTGACACAACAAATAATTAATTAAATGAATATTTTTAGAATTTAAAATAAAAATGCTAAAATTTAATTTAGTCGCTTGACTTTTAGTTCTATTGTCTAATTAGTCGTTACTAGCATTTAGTTTTTGTCAATTGAGTACCTTACTTTGTCAAAATGAGTCAATCCAATCCTTCTGTCCAAATCTTTTATACTGACTCGTTTTTACAAAGGGAACGACTAAATTGAATTTTAAACATATTTTTCCTCTCAACCAAAAAAACAAAAAGGACATGCGTGCAGAGTGAGTGAGTGTCCGACACGGACACTTGTCGGACACGTTTGGAAGGTGTCGGTGTTTCTTAGCTAGTCAGAATGGTATTGACTAACTTACCTTGTAAACATATTAATAGCGATGCAGTCTTGTTTGTTAGTACTCTCTTCTCTTTGCCTCTCCCAATCCCATCTTTTATCACTCGCAAACTCTTATCACACTATCACAGTTCAGAGCTTGACCGCTTTGGGGGAATATTGATCACAATTGTTCAATTCAGCTCACAATTCTCTACATTCAGTCACTGCAAATTGATAGTTGGACTCGGAAAGGGTTTGAAGGGTAAAAAAATGTGAAAATGGGGGCTGTCCATGGACTTAATTGGGTTGGGCTGGGATTAAAAAAATAAGTAATTAAAATAAATACTAAATTGCAAATTATATCCCCCAAATTTGTATTAATTTTTATTTTGTCTACTAAACTTTCATAATTTTGATATGATCCTCAAATGTTATGTATCATTACGATTTGCTACCACAACCTAATTGTCTGTTAAGCGTCAAATGTGTAGCCCAACCACACCCTCTATATTTTTGTTAATTTATTTTGATTAATTTAGTGCTTAATGGATAGGTAACCACAATACATTGGTAGAAGTGGGTAAATCCATACGATACAAAGCATTAAGAGAGTAGATCAAATCTTGAAATTGATCCAAATTACCTAGAGCCAATTTAGATTTAGACTAAGCAAAATAAAGTAAAAGCCCAATTTGACTTCTTCGCGTTGAGAAATATTCACTCATGATAATTCTAAAAATTAACCTAATTTAACCCATAGAGATCGAGTTGAGTTGTCTTAAGAGATCCTTGGAGTGTGTAAATGGTTATGGTTCGTGTGGTGAAAATCACTATAGAAAGATTCCAAAGGTTCTCGAACTGCTGTTGTAGAAAGGCAAATGGGTTGTTTGTAGAAGTTGAGTTAGGGTTTAGACTTCAAAGTTTTTGTGAGTCCTACCTATTTGTAGCTATTTTTTTATATTAAATTTTATGGGTTTGTTTGTGTCCTCGAAGTGATATTTACTTTTAAGAGGGTTTTCATTAGTTTTTTACTTCGTTACTAAATTTTGTGTTACACTTTATTGTTTTCATATTTTCTAATTTGTTATAACGCTAAATTGTGGTGAAATATAATTATATTGTTATCATTTAACTAAGGTAATTCGATAATTAATTAATAATTTTATTGTGTATTTATCAAAATGCCATCTTTTGATTGTAGTCCAACTGACTACTGAGTGAGGTTTTATTAGTTTGGTACATTATAAACGTTTAAAAATTTTAATTGTTAATTATATTGCTCTTGTTCCTAAAAAGGTGCTCCAGATTTGGAGGATTATACACATCCCTTAAAAATAAATAAATAAACTCTTCAAATGTGACTCAGCCCAATTTAACATCCCAAATAACCTGATGGATTAAAATACTAGCAAAGCTAGGCCACTTTTTTGCACCCCAAAAGACAGCCCACATTTTCCTCAAAAACGAAACGAAGCACTATGTGAAGGCCTACAAAACCCAGCCCACAACCAAAAAGCCTTTTTTAAAATCCCCACCACTAAAACTCACTCTCACTCTCACCGTCTCATATTTACAAGGGCAAATAGACCGAAAAGACCGGTCTGGACCGAAATAGACCAAAATGGACCGAACGGTCTCTCACTCACAGACACACTTCCGTCTCTCTCACTTACAGTCACATCAAGGAGAGAGAGAGAGAGAGAGAGAAGAGCAAGAAGAGCAAGAAGAGCAAAATTTCTTGTTCCCTACATAGCCATTGTTAAAAATGGCTACACATCCCCTTCCACTTGTCCTTTTAGTCTATATGTTATGCCGTGTATAGGCTATCAATCCTCACTCCTTCGTTATATAAAGAAATCTGGTTGGTTCATTTTTTTTTTTGCTCATGTTTATTATATCTCAGGTTAAGCGTCACATATTTTGCATAATATGCCCCTTGTGTTCATTTACTTGTATGTAGATCACCAACTAAAGGCTTCCAAAGCAATGCAAGATATCAGGTGAGTTTTGGTGGGCCTTCCTTCAATGTTGTTCTTTCGAAGTTATCATAATATTGCATATATAACTTCTGCATAAGACACTCATGATAATTCATTTTACATTGCTTATAATGAATTTAAAATTTGTTGCCACAACAATATTATAAATTTATGTCCTATTAATTTACTTAACAAATAAGCGAAAATGTCATAACCTGTTAATGGAACATCTGACTGAAGTTCTTGTTTGTGCTACTCAGTCTCATTATCAGTTTGTGTCTCATAGACTCATACCATATATGAAGCATAGTGAAACTTCTCACTATCTGAAAGATTGTCTTCCTCCTTTTTCTTGCTTCCTAGTTATTTATCTATTAATTTATAGTTTGTTTTGATGTAAATCTGTCCTTGTTCCTTTATCCTTTTATTTTCTCCGCCACATGCTCCTTAGTAATTTCATGGGACCTTCCAGTTGAATCTATCTGTATTGTTTTCATTTAGTGCCATGTATGTTTTCGCTCTACCGTGTTGTAATTTTTTGTATTTTGCATAATTGGCTTCTTGATGGTACATGAGTTTGGAACTGTTGAAAAAATGATTAAATAAGTAATTTCCTATCAGCTTGAGCATTTAAGACAGGAGTTAATTTATCATGGTATTATAGTAGGTGGTTTTGAGTTCAAACCTTGTGTCTATTCTCCCTCCCTTTTTGAGAAAAATTAAAATTTCACTTGTTGGACTCCACTTATTTAGGGGGAGCTTGGGCTTATACATAAGTGGGAGTGTTAGAATAATTATTAAATGATTAAACTAACTCATTTCCTAGTAGTTTAAAGTTTTTGGATATGTGGTTTATCAGATATAGCTGGAATTTGATGAGTTAATTTAAAATGCAGGTTCCTATGTATTTATAATAAAGTAATTGATATTTAAAATTATCTTTGAATTCATATTTTCTCTAGATATTGGGAAAACTTGTTTTATATGGATTTTGGAGAATATGACATGCTTTCTATTTACATTTAGGTCTTGATGAACTAGGCGTTGCATGTCTTCCGAGAAGCCCTCTCTAGTAATTTTCAGTCAATTGTGTTCTAAAGCTTTTACTTGTATAAGAGGGAAAAAGAGAGAGAGAAAAAAAAAAAGATGACGGGGGATGGGGAGATCAAATTTGACACTTGAGGATTTAAGTGTGCCCCATTGATAATTGTGCTACTAGGTACATGGATTATAAAAAGAGGACCATTTTGGTTTATTGATAAATAGTTATTAGCTTTAACTTCATAAAAAATTGAATTCATGAACAAGGCTGACCTTGTGTGGTTTTATCAAACAATTTATTTGTTGCAAGTAGCAGCTAATTTTTGTACCTATGTGGTCGGGGGCATCAAATAACACCAATTAGATTATATCATATCACCCTTAAATTTCTCTGTTGTTGACACGATTGATTTTGGTCCTTTCTAACTTAATATGGCATGTAGCAGATGGTAGTGCATTGTAACGTGCAGGAAGGTAGTCTTGCTTAGAGCACTACCATCAGGTGTGTCAAATGCCAAATATTTGGCATTTGACACACTAAACACCACTATTCAAGCCTCATGAGGTGTGTCAAATGTGTCAAAATTTTGACACATGCTATAGTATCGCGATAAGTTTGGCACGGTACGGAACATTATAGCACATCAGTTTATTATTTTTTTATTCCTTCTCTCTCATCTCTCCGTCAGTCTGTTCCTCTTTTTTTTTCTCAAACCCCAATCCTCTCCTCTCTCTCAACCTCTCATATTTTCTTCTCTCACCCTCATTGCTCTTCCACGCCGACACCGACGCTGACGCTGACGATCACTTCCACGCCGATCTCTCTCTAGCAATGGTTTTTCTCTTTTATTCTTTTTTTCTTTTTTGGTTGTGGTTTGATGGGTGGGTTGGGCAATGGGTGGGTTTAGACAGTGATGTGTGGGTTCAAATTGTGTTGATTGGGTTCGATGATGGCGATGACGAGGTCGAAGCCAAAGTCAGACTCTTTGAGGAGGTCGGTGGTTTTGAGGCCGAGGAATTGAGGGGAGCGAATGGTGTGAAGGTAGCGAAGAGTGTCGGGGAAGAGAGAGAGGATGTGGGGGTGGGAGCTGAAGGAGGTGGCTTAGGATGGAGAGGATGTGGTGGTTGTGTGGTGGTGGCTGTTGGTTGTTGGCAGCTATGTGTGGTGGCTATTGATTGTGGTTGATGAGTTGTAAATATTATTTTAATATGTTGTAAATATTATTATAATGTATAGAATTGAAGAATAAAACATCTGATAAATGAGATATTGTAAAATGATGTGGTAAAATGAAAAAGTAGGCTTTTGGTGTGTCAAAGTAACATTTTTTATGGAACAGCTGATGGTAATGCTCTTATAACAACATTTCTTACACAATCTTTATTGCGATGCCCATCATAGAAGTGATAGAACTTTCATATATTTACCTCAAAATTATATATGAGTGTCAAAACCAAATATTATATTTTTAATCCCCACACGTGCCCTCTCTCATTCTCTCTTTCTCACACGCATTTTTTCTTTTTTTTTTTGGTTCTCCCTCAACCCAAGCTCTTCTCTTCTCTCTATGGCCGAACCCAAAAACCCAAGTTTGAGTCGGTGTTCAAATCAGGTTGAGTCGGCATTCTTGAGGTGTCATTCTTGAGTCGGCGTGATCGGTGTTCTTGGCTGGGGTTGAGACCAGAGAGGCTGGGCCGCTGGGGTGGTGGTCATCGGAGAGGCTGGGGTGGGTTTTGGCTGCGGTTTTGAGGTGGGTTCAGATCAGGTTTTGTGAGTGGGTTTTGGATGGTGGCTTGGGTTTCGATTTTACAGTGGGTAGTGGCTTGGTGGTGGATGCTGTTGTGGTTTTGGGCTTGTGATTACGGTGGCAGTGATTGTTGTGGCTGTGGTAGTGGCGGTGGTGGCAGTGGGTGTGGGTTTGAGTTTGATTTGATTTTGGGTCTTGATTTGGTTTTGGGATTGTGTTTTGGTTTTGGTTTTGTTTTTTTTTTTTTTTTATTTTGGTGGTTGGGGGTTGAGGTTGTGGGTGGTGGTGGCGGCTGTGGCTATGGACACTGGTGGCAGTGGGTTTCTTGGGAGTGGAAAAGATGAAATTGAGAATCAAAAAATAATAAAAAATAATAATATTTTAATGAAACGGTAAAAAGTATAAGAAATTTACTAACATGTGTCTTAGGACATATATTAATAAACTATTTTAAAAAAAATTATAAAAAAATAAATTACTTTTTGAGATGAATAGGGATTTTGAAATCCTTGATGAGACTATTCTAAAACCTTGTGTCTCATACAATGGCCCTCTGCCTTGATACTGATTATAGGCCACTGTCGATTTCTTATTAGTGGCTAAAAAGTTTCAGTTTGTGGTGGTCTTTTTGGCTGCCTTTTCGCTGGTGAATTATGTAGTAATGAACAACTTGTATGTGAGTTTTCGACTCCCTGAATGTTTGCTTAACAAGTTGATTATCGCGAATGTTTCAGAGTGTACAACAATCCCAATATCAAGCCAAAATGGGAAATTAACCTTAATTTTCAAACATTATAATTAGTATGTCATGTTTTCAAATTATATTTTTTATTAGCATTGATTTTGGATCTATAAATCGAGTTTCAAAAACTCATTTTTTTCACGTGACGCATATATAAAAATCGTATTTCTAAGACTCGATTTATATGTGTTTTTTTTTAACTAAAAGTCAAAAGTACAATAGTATAAAAAAAGGGTCCTGCAGCCAATCAGTGCTAACCTTACTAGCTCAGGCCTAGCCAAGACAAAGGACACTAATACAATATTAAAAAGCCACATGACAAAGGAAACACAACTACAATATTAAAAGTCCCGCTTCAATATTGTAAGCTCAGGCCTGTCAATCTCTCTGTTTCCTCTCTTCTTTCTCATACCTCTCCTTCTCCCTCTCATCCTCTCTCTCTCTCTCTCTAAGCCGATCCACTTTCCTCCCTCTCAAGCCTCTGTTTCTCTCATCCATGTCTCTTTTCTTCATAGTGGTGCGTGGGTTTGGTGGCTGTAAGTTGTGGTTTGGGTGGTTTTTGTAGTGGTGGTGCATTTTCTAGCGGTTGGTTTTGTTTTGTTGATGATTTTTTTGGTGGGCTTTGATGTGTGGTTGGATGGTTTTGGGTTTTTTTTTTTTTTTTTCTTTGGGTTTTGTGGCCGATGGTGGTGGTGGGCTCTGATGTGGTTGGTTTGTTTTGGGTTTGTGGGTTTTTTTTTTCTTTGGGTCTTGTGGCCGGCGGTGGCGGTGGGATTTGATGTTTGTGTGGTTTGTTTTGGGTTTTGGGGGTTTTTTTTCTCTTTGGGCTTTGTGGCCGGTGGTGGTTTTCAGTCGTGGTGGTGGTTTCCGGTATGGGGTGGATTTGCAATGGAGGATGCTATGGTTTTTTGGATTTGCAATGGAGGATGCTTTAGGTTTTTTGGATTTGGGTCTCTTGATGCTATGGTTTGGCTGGGTTTTATGGCTGGTGGTGGTAGTAGCAAATTTGAGATTAGAGAGGGAGAGTGGGCTTTTGGCTGTGAGAATCAAAGGAACCACTAAGAGGGAGAGTGGGAGAGCAGGTCTGTGAGGAAGAAAGGAAACACCAAATTGGTCATTTTCAAAATATCTTAGACCTAACTGTAATTAACCCAAACCTCAGGGGTGTTTTCTGGAATTTATCCAAAACAATATTAAAAGCCACAGAAAAGAGACGTAACTATGCCACTGATAATGTTTGAATATATATATATATATATATTTTTTGGACTGAAAAGGTAGAATTTGAATTAAAATAATGAAATAAAAGTACAAAAGTGTAAGTAAGGGGTCTTGATGTGCTTCAGGCTATACATACTAGCCTAACACCCAAGACAAAGAAAAAAAAGAAAAAAAGAAAATCATCATTACACCCATCCCTTGAAACAGCTAATGTGTACGTTGGTTGGCCCCTTCAAACAGCAAATGGTTTGCCACTAATGTTTGATATTCATGTAGAAATGGCTGGGCTTATAAATCGAGTTTTAGAAATTCGATTTTCATGTGTCGTCACGTAAAAAAAATATCTCAGATCATGAAAATTGAGTCTATGAGATTCGATTTATAGGCCCAAAATTAAGTCTGGGATGCTATTAAAAAATATAATTTAAAAACGTAACCTACTAATTATAATGTTTAAAAATCGAGGTTAGTTATCACTGTGCACTTCAATACAGAGACCATGGATATTGTTAGCAATACAAAAGGCCAGATGCCTGGAATTTTACTTCAAAATCTGTGCTTGAGGCAAAGGGGTTATTTTATGGTGGAGGTCATTCACCGAATAGCCAGTTGTTAGATGGCCAAGTTGAGCTCGACAGATCTGGGTACGCGTTAGTTGAAGAGGGTACTGCAAAAACTTCAGTTGAAGGTTTCTTGGCATGCCCCATTTAAAGAGGAAAGAGATAGTGCAAGAAATTAGGTTTTAGCCTTCTGTTACATTTGTATTGGAAGCTGTGAATCTTCACAATGTCAAGAAAACCTCTTTGTTAATATTTCTAAACAACAGAAATAATTGAATTTTATAGCTAAGCAGAAAGCACATCTGCCTATCAAGTTTAATTACTTTGTCATTTGGCTGTATAAGTCCAATCTCATCTTGTGATCTGAATTATCTGATTTTACCATATGTTTGTGAATCATTATCATAGTGGATAATCTTCTAATTCAAATTCTTGTTATCTTAATAGGACCATGAATGGAGGCAAGCTGTAACCGCTGCTGGATCTGGATGCGTTGCTGCTTTATCAGTTGAGAGATATCTTGTGAGCAAAGATCTCCTTATTGAGTTTCACCAGGTATTTGTTGAGGTTCAAATTCATCTGTTCTACTTGTCTATAGACTCTAGAGATAAGAGTACCTTAACATGTGCTTGTCATCCCCATGCATTGGAAAACTGTTGTTAACATGACTCTGGTACAAAACTTATAAAAAAGAAAAAAAGAAAAAAAGGAAGCTCCGGTGGAGAAGGGAATTTTGATTGCTTAAATTCACAGACAAAGCTGAACATAGGATGTGCAAATAATTATTATGTGTAAGAGTTTGGTGCACATAATTTTTGTAAGCTTAATTCTTATACTAGCATTTGTTGGGACAAATATTGGTTAGCCTAGTGGTCAAGTCTGTGCATTATCTTTCTTAAAGCTGGTCAATTGGTTAATTTAACCATAGGCATATTTTAGTTAATGGTTGTATAGTAAACATACCAAGTTATCGCTGCAACCCCGAGACTTTATTACAGCCAATGAAGCCATGGAGAACAAAAGAAGTCTGCAGACCGCCTAAATGTACCAATGAGTAAAATCTCCTTTTGCTTTTGGATCCATACCCATATTAACTACAAAGAGTGCCAACCTATTAGCATGAGTAGAAATTGCCACTGTTTAGAAGTTGCAGTCTCATGTACAAAGTTGCCAATCACTATGCATACTATGAAGCTACAAAGGTTGTACCTGTTAACCATCACTGTAATGTGAAATTGGCACAAGGAAGAGCAATGGAGCGGACCAACTATCTTTTAGATCATGTATTGACCAATAAACCTTGTAAAATACATGGTAGGATATTATGCATCTATAATCAAGATGGTGGATGGGTCTCTCTTCCAAATACTAATGGCTTTTTCAAAAAGAAAGGAAAATGTTTGCTTATTTACAGAGCAAGATTTCAGATCCTTTTGGTTAAATTTGGCTCGTTTCATACTCGACTAATCCATGGAAGGGTTTATCTCTTATTATATTTTAATTGGTAAGTACACATTGATGTGGGACAAAACAAATCCAATACACAAATAAGATTGAATGCACAGAAAAAAAAAAAAAAAAAAAAAGATAACCTAGGAGTCAACACCATTGGAAGATTGCAAGAGAGATTTTATTAATCAATCAAATTGTAAATTGTCTCCATAGGAGGACAATTCTGTGTTTATATAGACTAGTAGGACTAAACCTTAATTTTAACTGACTTAGGAAAACACTAATTCTAATTTACTCGGGAAATCCCAATTATTGAATCACAAAAATGCCCTTGACTCTAGGAATTAAATAATTAACTAGTAACCTAATTAACTATGAAGATCTAAAATAAAATCCAATTGACTTCCAAAATTAAAATAAATTACTTTGCACTTACCACATCAAACATATACCTATTTTGAACCCATGACCTCATCCCTTATCTTTCATCCCATTCTTGTTGGATGAGGAAGTGCCATTTAGGCTAGAGCTCATTGGCTCCTAGGAAGTTTAGAATTAATCGAGTAATTTTGGTTAAAAGGTTCTAAGTGTTGACCAGGGATGTTGATAAATTTCGAGCAAATTAATCCTGCAAACTCTATTCAAGTGTGTCGTCACTTTATATTTTCAGCATATAACATAGTCTGTTATAAAACTTGTCCTCGTGAATTTTCTTGTGACAGCCCCAAACTGAAGAGGTTAAGAAGGAACTTACTGATAGGGATGTCCAAGCAGGCTTTGACATTACACTTACAAAGCATAAGGGCCAGGTACATGTTATTCCCAAAATGCTTGCTTCAATGTGAACTTTTATGTTAATTGAAATCTCACGTCAACGAAGCATTCCCATTTTTGGTTTTTCTGTATAAGTTGGCTCAGTGCTTACATTTTTTCCCTCTCTTTCTTCAGTATGAAAGTCCAAGGCTTATATGTGTACTATATACTGCACCAACCTGCGGTCCATGCAGGACTTTGAAGCCAATTCTTAGTAAGGTACATTGTTTGAAACCTGTTCTGCTTTTGCATTATATATCAATGCCAGCTAAGTTGTCATGGTAAATGATATCTCAGTTATGATACACATGATAGAACCCGTTCTAGCCATGTGAAATTCTGGTAAAAGAAATTCATTATGTTTTATAAAATCTTGACGTGCATGCAGCATGTTGCAGATGACAATCTGTTAATAAAAGAGGAGATGGTAATTTAAAGAAAATTTGCTTGTTTCATATGTTGGGCATAATACAAATTAAATTCTGATCCTATTGAGTCCGATAAAGTGCCTCAAGAGAAGCAGGGGCGTAGCCAGGAATAAATACATGGGGGGGCCGGGTTATAACATAAATATACTAAATATAATTCTTAAGTCTATTGGATACAAAATTATCAACTTTCATATATCATCATATACATGAACATGTTGGGAATTCAACCGAAATTCCAAACCTGTGAGAAACAAAAAAATAGAGAAAACAAAACGCCAAAAGAAAAACAATCACACGCACAAGACAGTATTTACGTGGTTCAGCAATTTGCCTACGTCCACGGAGTTGCAGGAATTTCACTATTATCAAAAAAAATTACAATGTGCGGCTACAATGTTTTTCTTTCTCAAAAACAACAACAAGACAAAACCCTAATCACACAAAAAAGGCTTTTATATCCTGGGCACAGGATTCACAAAAAGGCTAGCATCTTTTTTCTTAAAGAATGTATCAATTGTTTTTCGTTTACTCATAATTCTTTTAGCTTTAAGAATATGACTCAAAAATTAACCTGAAAAGAATTTAAAAAAAAAAAAATTTAATTAGAAATTTTTACTTAGTTATATGAATGTTATTCATACTAAAAAAAAAAACAAAATTTTCACTATAATTTAAACAGTTAGCCCATTTTTAATACAACTTTAATTAATAATAACCCCTCAAATTTTTTTTTTTAATTAATTTGTCTTTTATAATATATTGGTTAATTTAATTATATAGCTTTAATTATTATTGTTTAGCTTTAATTTAATTTTCACTATAGCTTTAATTATATAGCTTTTATTATATATTGGTTAATTTAATTACATTGCTTTAATTATTATGCTGCACCCGGCCCCATTTGCCCATAGCCCATCTACCCCCTCCCCACCCCACTCAACAGCCAACAGACAAGCACAAAATGTGCCCCAATCACAATAGCTAGCTGCAATCAGAAAATTTCGCAATGCCAATCACAAATCATAACACACGTTACACTAAATGACAATTAATATTTCACCAAACACCAACACACTGAGTCACTGACCAACAACAAAAAGGGATAAGATAATGCCAAATTTAAAAAGACAAAAACACTAAAACAGGCAAAAAGCAAAACCAGCCAATCAGAGAGTCACAATTCAAAAGAGAGAGAGACACTTACCGAGATGTGAGATCAGAATCATCAGATAGGCTTAGATAAAGAATAAAGAGACTCTTCATAAATATTCATTTCATTTTTTTCCTTCAGTGAGATAAAGAGAGAGAGACTGAGAGAGAGTTAGAGAGAAAAACCTTGAGGGAGGGCCGGATTGCCGGAGGCTGGAGCGGAGGGAGCAACTACCAACGAGCACCGCTGCACCGGAGTAGAGGCAGCACGATCTGCGATCTCCGATGAGGCACTGACCGCTACGATCTGCGAAAAAGTGGGTTTCAAATTTTCAGTGAGATAAAGAGAGAGAGAGACTGAAAGAGTCAGAGAGAAAAAGTGAGAAATACCTTGAGGGAGGGCCGGAGGGAGCACTGTCGCATCGAGCACCGGAGCAGAGGTAGAGAACTTTGCGATCTCCGATCTCCGATCTACGTTCTGCGATCTGCGATGAGCGGCGACCGGGCAAGCAACGACGACGACGAGCGAGCTGCGGCGACGACGACGGCGATGTGACCGTGGGTAATGTGGGTTACTGGGTTTGGTTTGCTGGGGACCTGGGGTTTGGTTTTGGTTTGTGTATTGGGGGTTTTTTTTTTTTTTTTTTTTGATAAACACCTCTGTTTTGCGTTTTGGTTTGTTGGAGTTTGATGTGCTTTAGTATTGGGGTTTGATTTCTCTGCCACTGCCAGCGACGTGATGGATTTCAACTCTCTGCCAGCGACGTGATGCTCTGTACTGGTTTTTTTTTTTTTGGTTGAGAATCCGTGGGCTTGCCGTGAGCGAGCTTGGGCTCGCCGTGGGCTTGGCTTGCCGTGGGCTCTGTTACATTTTTTTTTGCTTGAAAGTAGAATAGATATATATATATATATATATATATTTTTTTTTTTTTTAATTTGAGTTGTTCCTAATTTTTGATTGGGGACTGGGAAAATGGTTGAGAAATGGGTAGGGGGGCTGGCTGGTTAATGTTGGGGGGGCCCATTAATTTTTTCTTCCTAGTCTAATGGGAAAATTTTTTTTTTTTGCAGGGGCCTCGGCTCCCTCAAGCCACTATGTGGCTCCGCCCCTGAGGAAAAGTGACAGACATATGGAAAAATAATGTGCCTTTCACTTAAAGCTTGCACAACATGAAAGGATGGTTGCAAAGTATATCTATGTTATTTTTTTCTTCTAGCATGGTTGACTCTAGGGCATCCCCAATCAGTTGGGAACTGCATCTCATAAGGAAAAGGTCACTGATTTTAATATTACTTCCTTAGGGCCAAAGTCATTCATCCCAAAAAAAAACATTTATGGTTGAGTTTGAATATTTTATAGGAATTAAAAAAAAAAAATTAAGTTGTGAAAATTAATATATATATATATATATGTGTGTGTGTGTGTGTGTGTGTATGTATATGTATATGTGTGTATATATATATATATATATAAATAAATATAAAATATCCCATCCTTAGGGCCAAAGTCATTCATCTAAAAAAAAATACATTTATGGTTGAGTATGAATATTTTATAGGAATTTAAAAAAAAAAATTATGAAGTTATATATATATTGGGGTCAAGTTTCTCCTAGTGTAATTCCTTCTTAATATTATACCTCTTAATAACTTTGTATTGAATTCATATTTTGAAAATTCTAATGTTGGATTACACATTCTCTTTGTTTTTAACATGCCAAATTTATCAGATGGATGTTAGTTACTATCCAATCCAAAAACTCATGTTATATGTATAATTTTAAATTACAAAAAACTTTGAACTTTAAACATTTTATACATGAGATAGTTTTTGATCTTTGGTTACTTTGATATTTTGCAAGCATGGAGTGTGAAAAGAGAAAATGTAATTGAATGATGAATTTGTCAAAAATCTCATCCAAAGCAAAGTTTGAAAGTGGTGTAATATTAACAAGAGTTACATTAGGTGTAACCTAAACCTAACCATAAACCAAAAGGAGGAAGGAATGTGCACTTAAAATCCAAATATTGTAGCACAATGAATTTCTCTTGAAGTTGTGAAATCAGAACCAAAAAATTTAGTACTAAAGCATGTAATCCTAGCAAAACAATAATCTTTCTCCTTCATTATCTTTTTGTCTTCAGGATAGGTAAATACACAATTCATGCATTTGCATGGAACTGAACTTGTGATCTCATCCTTCATCCCCATTTTTAAGGAGGAGATGCCAATTGATCTAGGATCGTTATACCAACTGATGTTTTTGTTTTCAGAAAATAGAAACATATTTTTGTCTTTTTGAACTGAAGTTTTGGTTATTATGTAGTTACAGAACGCAAGTTTGACTGGGGTCTATATTGTGGATAACAATATATATTTTAATAGAGCTTTTCACTGTTCGCATGCCACCCAAGATTATCAAACAACCAGTGTGACTGAAAGCAAAGTCCATGTTACTCTTGGTTCTTTGTTGATACATTATTTTGCCATGACCTAAGAACAAATATAGGTATGTGGAATTTATAAATGACCCCAGGGACTAAGGCTTTGTTTGTTTGTTTTTTGTTGTTATATATGTATATTATATATATATGGGAAATGTGTTGCAGTGCTTTTGGAATGAAATTTGGTCGTTTCTGATATTAACTTGGGTAACCAAAAGACAGAAAAATACTAATTATGGAGCTGTGGTGGGTGTTAGTTTAATAAGTAAAAGCATGAGCCTGAGGCAGGAGCATTAGTATAATAGGTTTCATCGTGTATGGAGTTTTGTATCACGTGGAACCTTACCACTATTGCAATTGGTCCATACTTAACTGTGGATTGTGAGTGGAAGTTGCATCTTGTAAGTGATTCGCATATTCTGTTAAAATTGCATAGAATATGGTATAGCCAAGTCAACTCAAGACCAGATATAGGGTATTACTGGGAAGAAGTTACCAATGTTGTGTGAAGAGAATAAACAAGCAATGCTTCTCATGCATGATGGAAACTTTACTTTATGTTTCATGATTAATGATTCATGCTTTATATTGTTGAATGACTTACTAAGAATATGTCAAACTTTTACTTAACTTCTGGTGGCAGGTGATAGACGAATTTGATCAGAATGTTCATTTTGTTGAAATTGATATCGAGGAAGATCCAGAGATAGCAGAAGCAGCTGGAATTATGGGTACACCATGTGTGCAGTTTTTTAAAAATAAGGAAATGATCAGGTTGGTTATATATTGTCCTTTCATTTGTCCCACTGCATGTGTTTTCTTGGATTTATTTTATTTTATTTTTTGTTTGTCCTCTCAGACTTAATTCTTTCTATCTGGTTATGTTTTTCTAAGTCTTCTTATTTTATTGGTCCAACTAAACACTTGAAATTCAACGGATCCCCCGTTTTCTTCTTTTTCTTCTTGGGACTATGACAGACAAACTCATTGTGTTAACGAATTTTTGTTGTTGCATGGAGGTGTTTTATTTGGCAAAATTTTGCATATTCATGTGAAATGTTATGATATTGATACACAGTACAAAAGCAGTTCTATTTCTTGGGAATTGGGGAAATTATCATCTTGTATCGACTCTCTAAGAATGTCTTTTGCATGAATCTAGTCCCTATTTATTTGGTTTGTGGTTCTCGGCTGCCACTTACTGTTTCTATTCTGGTTATGCAGGACTATGTCAGGGGTGAAAATGAAGAGAGTACAAAGAATTTATTGAAGAGAATAAATGAGAGAATTTCAAATTGGGTGATGCTCATTTCGTGATCCAATTTTGTTCCTTCTAAAGAATCTAGTTGAATAATGCCTTCAATTTTTTCAGTGATGTCTCATATTGATCAACTACACTGTAAATTATACAAGCAGAGCAGCCAATGCATTGGTTACGGGTTTTGAATCTCTTTCTTTTGAATTTCAATGATTTTGTAAATTGGATTCAGATCCAGTGTCATTTACACTTCCATTTTACAGTCGGCTCTTCTTGAATGGTTCATATTTCATTTTTAAAATTCCATTTATTAAACCATATGGCAATTTCGGTGCCAACATTGGTAAGCAAGGCATCATTCTTTGCATAGTATGTCACGGCTTTCTATCTAGCCCATCTTTTTGCTTTCAAAAAAATAACGAGATTCCACCAAATCTCTTATCAACTAAAGTATGCATCGAATAGTTAATTTACTCACACTTCAAGTCTTCAAGGAAAACGATTTCACCCAAACAAAATTAAAAGATATATACTTTGTCTCAATGCTTAAGTCATTCCTGTTCCATGCTTTGCCAATGGCCTAAAAACGAATCATGTGCGAAGCCGAATCATGTGCCAAGCCAAGTCATGATCCTCGGTGCAATAAATCTACCTACGTGCAATTTTGCCATCACTTATTTGCAATTATATCCAAACTCTGTGGATCATATTGCCATAGAAACGTATGACCCAAGGGCTGTCTAATTCAGAATCCCAAGATATAGGATTTCTGGTGATAAAAACAGCTACTAAGACTTTAAAGGCATTGATTTACTTTAAACAATAAATCTATTAAATGATGCATCTCAAGAATATTTTCAATAAAATTGTTTATATAAAAAAAAGAATGTTTAAATTGCATCATTTGCTGATAGATTTTGATAAAATGACACTCATTTACAAAGTGAAGGACTAATTGGTTTCTGTTGTAATCTCGATTCCAAGTCAATTGTAATGCAGAGTTCTGCAACTATACTACTAGTGATACCCAAATTAAGAGAGAATCTCAATAGCCAACATCCTTTATCGACTCAAAGAATGCCCCCTGCACCAGCCATTCCTGGATTTCCATTCACTTTCATTTAACAATCAACTGTTATAGAATAGTTCATATTTCATTTTTAAAATTCCATGTAATTAACCAAGAGCATATGAAATTTCAGTGCCAATATTGGTAAGAAAGGAATCATTCTTTGTATAGTATGTCATGGCTTCCAGCCCCTCCTTTTGCTATCAGACAAATAATGAGATTCCACTAAACTATCTAAATTACATTTCATAAATACAGTTTATCTATTGTCAACTAGAGCATGTATTGAACTGTTAATTTACTTCCACCTAAAGAAAAAATATCTTACCCCAATAAAATTAAAGGATATACTTAGTCTCCAGGATTAAGTCATTCCTATTCCATGCTTGCCAATGGCCTAAGAAAGAATCATGTGCCAAGTCATGATCCTTGGTGCAATAAGTCCACCTACGTACAATTTTTCCATCACTTAGTTGCAATTATATCTGCCCTCTCGGAATTTCTGTGATAAAAACAACTGCTAAGTTTTAAAACGCATTGATTTACTTCACAATCACCTTCCTTACCATTCCCCCACCACGAACACGAGAACATGGCTGAAATTGTCTATGGTGTCGCAGGGAAGGTCCTAGAGCAGCTTGGATCCCGTACTTTCCAAGAGATCAGCTCAGCATGGGGCGTCCAAAGTGATCTGAAAAGGCTTGAGCGCACAGTCTCATCCATTAAAGCTGTACTCTGTCAAGCTGAGGAGAAGCAAGAAAGTGATGGGAAGCTGAGGACTTGGTTAGGGGAGCTCAAAGATGTCCTTAATGATGCGGAGAATGTGCTGGATGAATTTCAGTATCGAGTCCTGCAGAAGGAAGTGATGAAGAGATATTGGAGCACTAGCAAAAAGGTGCGTTATTTCTTTTCTGGCTCTAATCCACTTGTATTTCGTTTTGAAATTGATCATAAAATCAAGGGTATTAGGGAGAGGGTAGATGATATTGCAGCTGATAAGGATAAATTCAACCTTGCTCAAGCATCTGAAGATAGGAAGATTACAATGCATGGGCGGGACATGACCCACTCCTTTGTTCATCCTTCTGATGTCATCGGTAGGGATGATGACAAAGAAAAGATCATACGTATTTTGATGAAGCCAGATGATAGAAGAAATGTCAATGTATTTCCTATAGTTGGTATTGGAGGTTTGGGGAAGACCACACTTGCCAAGTTGGCATACAATGATGAACGGGTATGGAGTCATTTTGAATTGAGAATGTGGGTGTGTGTGTCCAAGGATTTTGATATTACGAGGTTGATAATAGAAATGCTTAAATCTGCGAAGGTGGCATTTGATGAGAAAATGGGTTTGGATACATTGCAAGAAAGACTAAGGGAACTTTTAAAAGACAAGAAATTTCTACTTGTCTTGGATGATGTTTGGAATGAAGATCGTAATAAGTGGATTGAATTGGAAAATTTGTTACTTGGTGGGTGCAATGGAAGTAAAATTATAGTGACAACACGGAATAGCAAGGTTGCTACTATTATGGGCACTGTTACCACCTACAACTTAGATGTTTTATACCCAAAGTTTTGTTTGTCTTTGTTTGTAAAATTGGCATTCAAGGAAGGAGAAGAAAAACAATATCCAAACCTCTTAAGAATTGGAGAAGAAATTGTTGAAAAATGTAAAGGGGTTCCATTGGCAGTAAAGACTTTAGCTAGCCTACTTTATTCAAAAGTTGATGAACGTGAGTGGAAATTTGTGAGGGATAACGAGATATGGAATTTAGAACAAAAGAAGGGTGACATCTTACCTGCATTGAAGCTCAGTTACAATCAATTGCCCTTTCACTTGAAGCAATGCTTTGCCTTTTGTTCTCTTTTTCCAAAGGATCATGCCTTCTATAATCTTCAATTGATTCAATTTTGGATGGCACATGGAATTCTTCAATCATCTGTCAATGAAAGTCAAGAGTTAGAAGATGTCGGTGACTTGTATATCAAGGAGTTGCTATCAAGATCTTTTTTTCAAGATGTTGATCAAGGGGAATTTCTGCCCGTTTATACCTTTAAAATGCACGATATTGTCCATGATCTTGCAATCTCAATTGCCAAAGGTGAGTGTTCGGTAGTGACCAAGACATCCACCCTTGCTGCAAATTTTTGTCATCTGTCAATTTTGGAAAGTGGGCAAGAAGTTACAACCCAATTAAAGAGGTTGAGCAAAGTTCAGACTATTATTTTCAAAATAGAGCAACCCCTGTCCATACTTAAAGCATGTGTCTCAAGATTTAAGTACTTGCGGGTGCTTGATTTGAGCAAATCATCCTTTGAGGTGTTGCCAAATTCTATCGGAAGTTTGAAACATTTGAGATATCTCGACCTAACAAAAAATTGTAGAATCAAGCAACTTCCAAATTCCATTTGCAAGTTACACAGTTTGCAAACTTTAGTGCTTGGTGGTTGTAGCAATCTTGAACGGTTGCCCAAAGGTATAAGGGACATAATCAGCCTCAGGTTTTTGGTTGTTACAATAAAGCATACCTGCTTGTCGAAGAAGGCAGTAGGTTGCTTGGATTCTCTTCGATTTTTGTCTATAAGTTATTGTGAGAATCTAAAATGTCTATTTGAAGGGACGAAGGGGCGCCACACCAATCTTCGAACATTGTTTGTTGTAGAATGTCCAAGTTTGACCACTTTGTCACTCAGTATCAAACACCTAACTGCCCTAGAGACCTTGGCAATTATAAATTGTAAAGAGCTTAGTTTGATGGAGATGGAGGGAGAAGACAATCAAGATCTCAAGTTGAGCATCCAGAAATTGATAATTAGGGGTTTACCTAAGTTGGAAGTTTTGCCCCAATGGCTCCAAGGATCTGCAAATACTTTACAGCTGCTATGGATTCAAGAATGTGAAAATTTGAAGGCTTTGCTGGAGTGGCTGCCACGTCTAAAATCACTTCACACACTTGCGATTGGCAAATGCCCTAAGTTGTCATCTCTCCCAGAGGGGATGGAAGCTCTCACTGCACTAAGACAATTGCAGATTGAAGGTTGTCTTGATTTGAGTAGAAAATGCAAAGCAGAAGATTTGCACAAGATTGCTCATGTACCACTGATTGATCTTGACGAGGATAGTTGAAGGTTATCGTCATCATCAGACGAAGAGGTAAGGGTAGATCAGTCTTCTTGTTCTTCTTTCTTGTGTTAGTATAAGTATTATTCTATTCTTACCGTGGTTTATTCTTTTCCATCTATCTTTTTGTTCTTTGTACTATTTAATTATTTATTATGGTTTTTATATTTTAGTTTTTATGCTTATCAATGGGTACTGATCTAATTGACTAATCTTGAATGCTGGTTATGTTTAATTTCGTTAAATAAATAACAAAAACCCTTTTTGTACAAATAGTTTTACAGTAAATTAAAACAAGAAATATTTTTTGGATGAAAATTGAAAATAAAATTCCAAAACTCAAGTGGCTTTTTAAATCTTTATTTTTCCCACACCCTTTCCTCACAAATATATAAAAACAAATGAAAAAGAGAAAAATAGAAGAAGAAACATTGATCTATTTAATTTATGAAGGAATTAAATCTTGTTTATGGAACATTGTGTTTCAAAGTTTGGCCAGTAAGGCATTGGCACCCATAATCTTTAATGAATATATTAAATTTTAATTTATTTAATTTTCTATTATATTATCTTTTCTCATAGTATTATTCTCACGGTAAGTTTCTTATATACTATATAATTACAAATTACATTTCAGGGGTTCAACATAGGTCACATCCAATAGAATCTGAACATTGCTCAATTCAAAGTCACAAATTCCTTCCATAATTCGTAAGCATTCCTTCATTGCAATCTGGATTAGAAGATGTAAATAAATAAATACTTCTGTTATTTAATTTGCTTTCAAGTGATGTAATTAAATAAATATAGCACTAAATGATGTAAATAAATAAACATATATGTCATTGTAATTCCATGTAAGAGATATAAATAAATAAAGAAGTGATGTGTATACTCCCTTGAGTACATTCTTATGTGTAAAGTTGAGAGATCCATAGATTGGTGTGAGTACATTCTTGTGCATAAAGTTGAGAGATCCATGGATTGGTATGTGCAAACATATATTATTATATTCATGTTTTATGATTCTTTTTCGTAATCAATAAGCACAGTGTATATTAACATGCTTAATTAATTAGAAAATATGGACTGTAATTTGCATTAAAAGGGGTGGCATTAGTATTTGGAATTATAAATTTTCATTTCCATCAAAAGCTCATTCTAACTTAAACCAAAATTATAAATAATATATTAAGAATACATTTAAAGAAAAATGACACACCAATGATTATAGGCTACTAGTTATGATGTTTGGGAATAATGAGTGTCATTTTTCAAATCCTTCTTATGCCAAAGAGTTAGAAAACTCCGATTTCTCAACAAGAATTACTTTAATCTCCACCACTATCATGTTAATTATTGAATTTTATATTGTTGGAATTCACTCTAATATTGTCCATATCAAAATTGAAGAACATAAATGCAATCCCACAAAAATTATTGGAAAATAGTTTGAGGGGATAGCATGAAACAACCAATTATATGATGGAATTCTCTGATATCCCATTAAAATTTGGGATCGAACTTCTAAGAACTAGAATTTAACCACCCAAGAGCCAGTGTCCAATTAAAATAATAATAATTTGGTCAATATTAAGATCATATGGTTAATATTTAGAGGTTGTAACTTAATCACAACCCTTTTTAAATAAATATGTGAAAGCAAGTAACGCAATTCCCCCCCCCCCCCCCCCCCCCCCCCCCCCCCCCAAAAAAAAAAAAAAGGTTTGTCACTTAAAATAAAAGAAGGCACAAAACTTAAAAACGAACAACATTATTCCAAATTTGAGGACACTAGAACCAAAACGAACACTGCATTTGTTAACAACTAAACTATGTTTAAAATTTAAGAAAAATAGCGCCTCAATATGAATGAATTCACCAATTATTTCCAAACAGTCTTGTTGAATAATGCCTCCAATCTTTTTCAATGATATCTCATGTTGATCAACTTTGCTCTACATTATACATGCAAAGGAACCAATGAATTTTGATCTCCTCTCTTGAATTTTAATCATTTTCTGAATTAGATTCAGCTTTGAATTTTTCTCGCATCAATTACTCGCTACTCACTAGAATAATTAGTGACCATGCTCAAATAAAACTCTAATGTTAAATTCCATTTATTTAAACATTTTCTCCCCTACTTTTCCGTTTAATGGAATTTTTAGAGCCATCCATTTTAATATATATATATATCTCTGCAATTTGTAATCAGTGTTGGAATAAAAATCGCAAAGATTGCTATAATCCCATCAAAAAACAAAAGATTGTTATCATCTAGTGTGTCCAAAATGGAGCATCATTAACATTGGAAGGCAGATTTTTCATTAAGAATGTGACAAGAACTCACCAACACGTGCAAGCATCCATTAGCTTTGTAATACAACTTGAGTAAATTTGAGACATCAACACAAGAAAGTAGGAGAGAAAAAGGAGGGGAAAAAAAAAGACTAGCATATACAATCGTAATGTTACACCAAAAAAAGAAAATAAGTGACTAACAACTCAAGACACAGTATTTTGCATCAAGGACATTATCAAGGATGAATGGACCAAGTTTACCCGCCCTAAATAAAGTAAGAAGCTTTTTTGATACCATCAAACGAGCTTTTGAGGCCTTATGAGGTATCTTAAATGCCTTCTGGAGTGCTTCAAACTGCTGCTTTGTAAGACTCTCCAAGTTACTCTCATCTTCTACATTACCAGTGAATTCTAACAGAGTCAAATACAAAGCACATTGGACTTCTGTGACAAGATCCTGAAAGGAAAATTGTAAAGAACTGTAAATTCAGGAATGACATAAAATAAAGGGATAATTACAGTAAACCCACTTGAGGTTAGGCCCGTTTTCACTTTACCTACCCGTGGTTCAAAACTTATCACTTTGCCCACCTAAGGTAACGAAACTTATCACTTTACCCACCTAAGGTTACTTCCGTTAGCCTTCTGTAACCCACCTCTTTGTTTGCCGTTAGAAAAACACATTTTTAGACAAAAACAAATATAACAAGAATCAAAAAGTTAGGGATTTTCATTACTCATGAACTTCAACGAGAACAAATGGGAGGAACAAACAACAAACCCAGATTCAGTCTCAAAGAAAAAAAAATTCAAACCCAGATTAATTGAAATTCCCTTAAACACTCCCCAACCCATAACAAACACAAACCCAACTACACAAAAATCAATCCAAACCAAACAAATCAACCAAAGAATTAACCCAAACCAAGTAATCAACCCACAAATTTGGATACGCGAGAACCTCCCTATCAAAGACTCCGGCATCTCTTCCAACCACCTCTCTATCGATTATTCATCTGGATCCGGGTCGCCCAAATGGATCCTCCGTGACTTCGACTCCTCAAACGGCTCTATCCTCAACGGAACCAAGCTACAACCAAACACACCTCACGATCTCTCCGATGGCGATTCTATCCAGATCTGCGAGTACACTTCCATAGCTCCATCTTTCCGATGGCGATCTCTCCGATGGCGATTCCATCACGATCTTGCGCATTGAGCGATCTCTGCGAGTACACTTCCACCCACACCACCCTGTTGAACCTTTGCTCTGCGTAAAGAGGCCACGCCACCATTGGCACGCCCGCACACACAGCTTCCAACACCGAGTTCCACCCACAATGAGTCACAAACCCACCCAGTTGTGGTGCCCATGACTTCACTACTAAGCCTCTCTCTTTGGTACGGACCAAAAACCCTTCTGGAAGCAAAGAATCTAAATCTGGGTCAGGTTGAGCTGACACAACCAAGCCATGTTTCTCACTCGGTGGATTTCGTACCACCCATAAGAACCTTTGGTCACTCTTTTCCAATCCTAAAGCTATCTCCTTTAGTTGTTCTATAGAGAACAAACCCAAGCTTCCAAAGCATAAAAACACAACACTTTGACTCGGTTGCGAGTCAAGCCAGGACAAACACTCGGGCACGGCTTCACCTTCATTTTGAGTCCCACTTCTTCTGCATTGTAAGTAGAAGCCTTTTCCTGTCTCAATAGATATTTGGAGGCATAGTATTTATTTCATTTGAAGTTCTAGGTTTCGTGAGAAATTTCCTGAGGGGAAGAAGTTTTGATCCATTTTATGTTATAATTTCAAATAAAAAAGTGTTTTTCTAACGTCTAAGGGAGAGGTGGGTAACGGGAGCAAACGGAATGAAGTACAGGTAAGCAAAGTGATAAGTTTTGAACCACGGGTAGGCAAAGTGAAAACGGGCCTAACCTCAGGTGGGTTTACTGTAATTATCCCTAAAATAAAACAAGACATTCACAGGTCACATGGAGACCAGCTGATATAAGCCACAACAACAAGAACTACAAATGGCATAAAAAGTAACGTGCAAAAGGGCTAGAGTGTGTATATATAAAGAAAACTATTTTTGAAAAATTTGGCAGCTTTTGATTCCTATCTTTTACCACTAATCCCATTTATTCTTTTTCAAATCTTCTCATTGAAATCAAAATATCCACCTCAAGCAACACAATCTTACTCAATGATACTGCAAAACAAGATGTCAAACAAAAAATATCAAACATTGAAATAGCAGATAATTAATTTTTTTTTTTTTGGCAGGTGGAGAAGTCGACAAAAGAAAGAGGATGTGGGAACAAGAGTCCTAGAATAGCCATTCCAAAATTTCTTTCTTAGCAATTAAAGGAAATAGCAAGTATATCAAGATTGAAAATTACCTTAGCATATATAGTTGAGTTTACAACAACTGCTGCTGCTAATACGTTATCAGAGAATAATGCATAATGGTACAACTGAGGGTCTTCTAACTTCTCTTGATTTGGAAAGTCATGTTGAGAAGAATTCAAGGTATAATACTCAGTTGCAAGGCACAATGGAAGACAATGCAGACCTTTAGGATTCGTTTTTGCTGTCAATTGAGTCAAGAATATAGTCTGCTTTTTGTGCACTTGGAGCTGCTCTTTGGTTGAGTGGAGCATAGCCCTCAGCTTCTTCACCACAGAAGCACAGTCATCTTCAAGCTGCGTTCTGTTGGCCAATGTTTGCTCCATTGCCTTCAATTTGTCATAGGCACTGCATAAAAATAAACCATACAAACAATTTAAGGCAGAGAAAGATGGGAGAATTTAAAAAATAGCAAGCCAGAGGAGAACCTAATAACAGATCAATACTCGAAGGAAAATTTCGATAAAATTTGGTTCTCGGCATATTAATATGTTAAAAGAGAAGACTTACTTCCTTGGCAGTTCAGAATCTTTTCTCACATCCCCAAGTACTCGCCGAACTTCGTCCGCCCCCAAGACTCCCTTGTAAAGTGAGGATTGTTTCTTATGGCTGGGAGGGATAGACAAACCTTTGCCCTGATGATCTAATCTTTGAGTTGCCGCACCCGAGTATCCAGCATAGCTGTTTGGTCATTCTATATGCTAGAGTCAGGTTTATGCGTTCCTTCTTTTTAACCTTACTTGAAGTTTGAGTGGATTGTTGCTCGTCCTTTATTTCCTAGAGGAAAAATGGAAAATAATTAAAAAAAGAAGATTAAAATGCACAATAAATATTCCAATTTTCCACATGGTAGATGGGAAATAGGGGACAAAACGGCTTGGAGTTTGGCATGGAGGCAGTTATTCAAGATATATGCATGAATCAGAAATAAGAAGTTTGCAAAGAAAGCATATTTCATCAAATGATTTAGGATAAAATAAGTAAATAACAATAGGCAACAATGATAATGATCAAAATAAATATCAAACGTAATAGTTTAACCCCTATTTCAAGGAGATATGATATAACATGTTAAAGAAAAATTCAAATACTAAGTCATAAACATTCAAGCTAGGGATGAGCAATATCCAAGCAATACACAAGATAGTCAGAATGACTTCTTTTTTTTTTTCCTTTTTTTTTGGTTGACTATTAGGACATACTATTTCCAACTTCTGAATGACAAGTCCTACAGCAGATTTTACTACAACATGTTAGATGATGAAACCCACTAACAAACATCAAGTCAACAAAAGAGCACCCCAAGCACGATGAGGAGCCTAGAAGTATGACAGCATTTATAATGTATACAATTCTATTTTTAACATAAAACAGAGCTATCAAAAGACTTTTACAAATAGGAGCAGCAACAACCAGTACAAATTAGACAATCCAAAAAAAAAGAAAAAAAAAAGAAGCAAGTTAAAGGGAAAAAAGTATATATCATATACCATATTTTGAGTATTTTGAGAGGCATTATCTGATGACTGGTCAGCCTGGTCATCTGCATCAATTGTATCTTCCCCAATGTCCTTGTGAGTGGTTGTGTCAGTATCATGCTCATTTGAGTCATTTGCTTCCTCAAGTGAATCTGTTGATAGGTAATAAGAATATCATTAAAACAAACTAAAAAACAGAAGAAAGCCAATACAAGGTGTTCATGATGGTGAACACAAGGAAAAGCAACAAACGAACAAACAGCAACAAAGAACAAGAAAAAACTTAAAGAGCAATGTTTGCATTCTCGGACTTTACTGAGAATAATTATCTAGTGGATTTACCATTGGACGGGGCTACTTACACCTGGTTTAGAGATGCTGAGCCACAAGCTATGTCCTGTATTGACAGGACTCTAGTTTCTGTGGATTGGGTGGATCATTTTGGGAATGTGTCTCAAAAGGTGCTCCCTCGTGTTATTTCCGATCATTGTCCGCTCTTGGTGGAAGCTGGTGGAGTGGTTAGGGGTCGCTGTGCTTTTAAGTTTGAGAATATGTGGCTTAGAATTGAGGGTTTTCTCGAGAGAGTTAAACATTGGTGGGAGGGGTATAGCTTTTTGGGCTTCCCTAGTTTCGTTCTAGCTCAGAAATTAAAGGCTCTGAAAGAAGACCTTAAGAAGTGGAATAAGGAGGAATTTGGAGATTTGGCATTTAGGAAGAAGTGTTTGCTAGCTGAATTAATGGGTCTAGATGCTAAGGAAGAACTGCGGGGCCTCTCTAATGAGGAAGATTCCCGCCAAACTCAAGTTAAATGTGATATTGCAGCTTTAGCCGCTTTAGAAGAGACTTTTTGGAGACAAAAGTCTCGTGCTCTGTATGTGAAGGAGGGAGATAACAACACTCGGTTCTTTCATAGACTAGCGAACTCTCATAGAAGAGCTAATCACATTAGAAACATCGAGGTAGATGGTGTCTTATATGAGGATGGACCTACTATACAATCTCAGGTGGTTTAGTTCTATCAAAATCTCTACAAAGAGACAGATATGTGGCGTCCAATTGTGGATGGACTGGATTTTGCTTGCATCGATGAAAGGTTGGCCTTGGAGAGGGAGTTCTCTAAAGAAGAGGTGATCCAGGTTTTAATGGGGATGGAGGGGGATAAAGCTCCTGGACCAGATAGCTTCACCATGGTTTTTTTTCAAAAATGTTGGAGTGTGGTGGAGGTGGATGTTATGGCTGTTTTTGTGCACTTTCACAGGTATTCAGTGTTTGAAAGGTCTTTAAATGCCTCGTTTCTCACTCTAATTCCCAAGAAAAATAATGATATTGATGTTAAAGATTTTCGGCCTATTAGCTTGGTAGGAAGTGTGTACAAGCTGTTATCTAAGGTGTTGGCTAATAGATTGAGGGTTGTGCTAGATAGTCTCATCTTTGAGTCTCAAAATGCTTTTGTTGGTGGGAGACAAATTTTGAATTCAGTGCTTATTGCTAATGAATGCCTAGACAGCAGATTGAAGAGCAATGTTCCCGGAGTGATTTGCAAATTGGACATTGAGAAAATCTATGACCATGTGAATTGGGATGCATTGTTTTATTTGTTGGATAGGATGGGTTTTGGGGTGCGATGGAGGGGGTGGATTAAGGCTTGTATAACTACTGTTCGCTTCTCTATTCTTGTGAATGGATCTCCGGTAGGCTTTTTTGGTAGCTCTTGTGGGTTGAGACAAGGTGATCCGTTGTCCCCTCTTCTTTTCCTTCTTATTATGGAAGTACTAAGTAGGATACTGAAGAAAACTGAGAATTGTGGTCTGCTTCGTGGCTTTCTTGTGGGGCCTACTAACTCTATAGGGGTACGCATTTCACACTTGCTGTTTGCAGATGATACCATTTTGTTTTGTGATGCGTCTAGAGATCAGTTGCTGTCCATTAGGCTGGCATTGACTTGCTTCCAAGCTTTTTCTGGTCTGAAAGTTAATGCGGGGAAGAGTGAGATTGTTCCGGTTGGGGAGGTTGGAAATATAGATGCGTTGGCTGCCATTCTTTGTTGTAGGGTGGGTAGTCTGCCTTTGAAATACTTGGGTATGCCGTTGGGCACCCCTTACAAAACAGCATCTATGTGGAATCCTATTTTGGAGATGATGGAGAAGAAACTCTCAGGTTGGAAGCGTCTTTATTTATCTAAGGGGGGTAGACTTACCCTGGCGAAGAGTATTCTTTCTAGCCTTCCTACGTACTATCTATTCTTATTTGTCATTCCTGTAGCTGTGGCTGATAGATTGGAGCGTATTCAGAGGAAGTTTTTATGGGGATCTTCAGAGGAGTGTTTCAAATATCCATTGGTGGCTTGGGAGAAGGTGTGTTTACCGATAGTTTTGGGTGGTCTGGGGATCAGGAAGTTAGTGCACCTTAATAAAGCCTTGTTAGGGAAATGGTTATGGAGGTTTGGGCGAGAAGGCACTCATCTTTGGAGGAGGGTTATTGCTTCTAAATATGGTGAGGGTCAAGGGGGGTGGAGTACTAAAATTTGTAGAAGGGCCCACGGATGTGGTCCGTGGTGTGGTATTCATGATGGTTGGGAGAGTTTCTCCAACCATGTGTCCTTAGTGGTGGGTGATGGCACTCGTATTCTTTTCTGGCATGATAAGTGGGTTGGAGATAACTCACTCAAAAGGCTCTATCCTCAGTTGTTTGTGTGTTCTAATGACAAGGAAGCTTGCATTTAAGATGTTTTATGCTACCAGGAGGGTGGTAATGTTAGAATTTGGAATTTGAGATTTCATAGGGATTTTCATGAAAGGGAATTAGAGGCTGCCCTCTCTTTCCTTGAGTTCATTCATCCTCGAATCCCTAGAGGTGGTGGGAGTGACACTTCTCATTGGTGTCTCAAAGGGAATGGCAAATTTGATACCCGGTCCTATTACAATATCATTAGGGGTGCAGCTGCCTCCATTTTTCCATGGAAAGGTGTTTGGAAAGCTAAGATCCCTAAGAGGGTGGCATTTTTTGTGTGGATAGGAGTTCATGGGCAGATCCTTACATTGGATAATCTTATGCTTAGGGGGCGCATTTTGGTGAATCGGTGTTGTATGTGCTATCGGAATGAGGAAACTGTGGATCATCTTTTCCTCCATTGTCCTGTAGCTCACTCTTTGTGGATTTATATGTTTCAAATCTTTGGGACACAATGGGTCATGCCAGGCTCTATGGAAAGCTTGGTGCATTGTTGGAGCTTTTGGCTGAGAAAATTTAATTCAGACATCTGGAATATGGTTTCTGGTTGTTTGGTGTGGATTGTTTGGACGGAAAGGAATCGGCGCTCTTTTGAGGATACCGAGAAATCCTTGGTGTGATCTCCCTGATGAGGTTAGTTCTTTGATCTTGTTCTTCCTCATCTGTCGTAGATAATACTCTGGTAGACCTTGATTCTACTAAATGCATATATAAATGATAAAATTACCAAGCAGAAAATTATAAGGATGAGAACAATTGTGCAATTGTGCAAATATTGGTTTTAGTAATTACAAAACAAAACAGAAATTAGAACCAGAAAAATGACTTTTTAAGGAGTACCTTGACTTGAAACTGCAATGTGGGTGTCCTGTAGGTCTAAATCATCTGAATTTGGAAGAGCTTTGGTTGAGGTATCTGAATAAACAATTCTAATCGGTTTTTTAACGGTAGTTGCCAATTCCTATATAGCAAAAACCAAATAATTTGAAGAGTAAAGATCTGAAATTTACTACTCCAACTTAACTAATATGGATGCATCATCAAAGAGAACCCAAAAAAGGAACAAGTATTACCTGGGGCAGCACATTTAGACCATCGCTATGGCCATTCAAAGTCTGTGTAGTTAACCAGAGATTTAGATTTGCTTAATGAAAAATCAAAATACAAAATATACCCAAAAGAGAAAAGTCCTTGTTTTCAAATAAAAGAAAATTATTTACTACTTACAACAGTTGTAACATCTTCAACAAATTCATCTCTAGCTGCAGAAATTGTAAACCAAAGCAAAGAATGTTCAAATCACCAAAAGAGAAAAACCCAGAAAGAGAAAACTTGAAACAAATCTAAAAACAAAAAAAACTTAGAAGAAGAAGAGGTCTTGGACCCACTTGGTAAAATTGTCTATGATCTAAAATTGTGTACATAGATCATAGACAATCTTGTTCCCTCACGAGTCAACACCTGAAAATCTAACTGTCATGCCAATTGATTTTGGAATTTAGACTCTCTGCAAAATTGCTGATATAAATTAAATCCGTCTTGCCATTTAGAACATTTCTTCTTCAAAACTTTGTATATCTTTAATTCATTTGGCCCAAAGTTCTTGGCAGAAGTATCAAATCTCAAATCAGCAGGGCAGAGATCATCAAACAATTCTGGTCCAACGGTTTCCACCAAGCCATTAGGAACATGCTTCTTCTCAGGCACTTTAAAAATCAGGTTATCAAATTTCTCATCCTTAAAGATATTTTCCTGTACGTGATCCAGGGTAGAGCACTTAAATGCATATGGATGGTATAAACAAAAAGGTTTTGGTTTTTGAGAACTGCCCCACATATCTTCTCTTTCATCAGCAAGGGAGACCACTTGGTCGCCATGAAGCTCACAACTAGAATCTGACAAGGCCATTTCACTGGCCACCTGCTTGATTTCATCACATTGCAGGCTAATTTCCCTCTCTAATGAAAATACACCTGCTTCTTCTCCCAATTCTGAGTGGCCGTTACGTTACGCATGAAGTGTAAGTAAAATAGGAAGGGGAAGTACTGGACCCACTAGAGTATCATCTTGCTGCACTTTGTGTGACCACTTATTGCTATGGCATGAAGACTTTCTTAGGAAGAAAGGAGGCAATTGAGGTAGGTCAGGGACAACTAGAAATTCCAAAGATACTTTTTTCTGGTCCAAAAGTACCTCAAGGAACTTTGAGTAAATGGAATAGGCCAGTTGTAAGAGTTCCATTGGCAGGCCTGCCCACAACCTTCTCAAAGCAACCTCATGTATGCTTACTGGCAAGCTGATGTCATTAAAAACAACAGAAACTGCAGGAGACGATCTCAATCAACCGAACCCACAAGCCTTCAACTTCTCACACAAGATTTCATGAGATTCTGAGCTAAAAGATTCCTTTTCTCGAGGACCCTTGCAAGGCTTTTTCAATTTTGAAACCAGGACTTCAGTTAGACTACCATTCAAATATGCAGAGAGTTTATCAAGTTTCATGTACTCAAATCTTCTAGGAAATTTGTAGTCCTCATCATCCATAATATACAAGGAATTATCTTTAAAATGGAACCATTCTGGGTGAAGTTCTTTCAACTTCCACAACGCACAATAGCTTTGTGATTCAAGCTTCCCCGATGACATAAGTCTTATCAATGTAAAACCACCAAATTCATTCGACTCAGAAAGCATTGCTGATAGATCTTTGTTTAAAATGACAAAACCCAAAGCCAATTCTTTCTTACGCTGCCAATCAATCCATTTAGGAAGATCATCCTTCAAAATCTCCTCTCTCACAAGACAACTTCCACATTGACACTCACGACCTGACAATAAGAGATCTGAAGGGAGCTCCCATGCATAATGGGTTTTCAAAACTTTCGAAACTTCAGAAATGATGGATCCTCTCGGGGTTGGTAAAGTAGGTCCATAACAAAATAGATTAAACTCACAATTCCGAAAAGATCCCAATATAATACAAAAACCCGATTCAGAAGCCCACCTATAGGTATCATCCCTTGTGTTTGATCTCAATTCCGACAATCTAAATACATTAATATGGCATGGATTATCAAGACCGTGAGCCCATTGCAACAACAACATCATTGGTTTCTGCACATCACAAAGAACCAACAAACTATCCGAGGCCAATGCAAAACAGAAACCATCAGATCCCGCCATTGTAAACGTAAGGAACCATTACTTTGAACCGAAGTATACATCCTCAACATCTCAACCTTAGCTAAACAACTCACAGCACACCCATCAAACCTCAAATCAACCATGAAAATAGCATCAGACCCGGCAACAAGCAAAATCCTAGGATGCACTAAATTCACAACTCAACCATTTACAATTCCCCGAAGTACCTGAATCAACATCCCACGATACAGGCAACTTAATCCCTCTAAAACGCGCATTGGAATTGGAAGTCCTACTTGTTCTAAAACAAGACTCCAAATCAAACAAGAACAAGGCACCACTTTCTAACAAAACTACACTCTCCTCAGATATATGTGGACTCCAACAAGCATACACAACAGAACTAGTCTTAAAAACCTTAGAACCTAAACAAGAAACTCTGGAATTTACAAAAATTATGAATTTCCTGAACAACCAACCAATGCACAGAGCACAATGTAGAAGCCAGCAAATACCCAACAGTGGAATGATTATGATTATTACCCGGTACTTTTATGTAAAACATCATCATCTTTGGCACCCCACATGTCAAAATGGGGAAGCTTTGATAGAAAGAAGCAAGAAGCCGAGTCGGTCGGAGTTAGGATTATGATTCTTATATTCATGTTTCATGATTCTTTTTTGCATGCTATAAGCAATGTGTATATTAACATGCTTAATTAATTAGAAAATGGGGATGAGATTCTCATCGAAGGGAGTGACATTTGTATTTGGAATTATGAATTTTCATTTTGATCATAAGCTCCTTCTAACTTAAACCAAAATTATAAATGATATATTAACTAAGAGTAAGTTTAGAAAAATGACACACCAATGATTATAGGCCGTTGGTTCTCAAGTTTGTGAATAATGAGTGTTATTTTTCAAATCCATCTTATGCCAAAGGAGCTAGAACTCTCGAATTTCTCAATAAGAATTGTTTTAATCTCCACTACTATCATGTTAATTATTGAATTTTATGTTATTAGAATTCCCTCTATTTATATCAAAATTGAAGAACATAAATGCAATCCCACTAAAATTATTGGAAAAAAGTTTTGAGGGGATAACATGAAATGGCTAATTATATAATAGAATTCTCTAATATCCCATTAAAATTTAGGATCTAACTTTGAAGAACTAGGATTTAACTATCCAAGAGCTAGGGTCCAATAAAATAATAATAATTTGGTCAATATTAAGATCGTATGGCTAATATTTAGAGGTTCTAACTTAATCACAACCCTTTTTAAATAGATATGCCAAAGCAAGCAATGCAATCCCAAAAAAGAAAGATGGGTGTCACCCAAAATCCAAAAGGCACAAAACCTAAAAAATAACAATATTTACTGTTTTAAAAGCTAATTTATGCTTTCTTAAAAGCTAATTTATGCTTCAAATTTAAGAATACTAGAACCAAAACGATCATTGCATTTGTTAACAACTAATTTATGCTTAAAATTGAAGGAAAATAGTGCCTCAATATGAATGATTTCACCAACCATTCCCAAACAATCTTGAATAATGCCTTCAATTTTTTTAAATGATATCTCATATTGATCAACTTTGCTCTACATCATACGAGCAAAGGACCAATGAACTTTGATCTCCTCTCATGAATTTTAATCATTTTCTAAATTAAATTCAGCTTTGAATTTTTTTCGCATCAACTACTTGCTACTCACTAGAATAATTAGTGACCATGCTGAAATAAAACCCTACTATTATACTCTTTTTACATCAAAAGATGAAAGAAAAGATTGTAATTAAAAAAAGAAAAAATAATAAATACCACTTATTTAAACATTTTTTTCCCCTACTCTTCCTCCTCTTTTGTCTTTTCCACCACACCAATCAAGTGAAGTCTCTCATTTTCCATCCTCACCCTTTTACACCCAACCAGACAGACCATGTAATGGAATTTTTTATGCCAGCCATTTTTTTTTTAAATACCTGGAACAAAAAAACACTTATCAATCTAAGCAGCAATTTGTAATTAGTGTTATTGAGTCCTAACTATTTTGGACACAAAGATTGCTATAATACCATAAAAAATAAAAATAAAAAGATTGCTATCATCTAGTGTGTCCAAAATGGAGCATCATTAGCATTGGAATGCAGATTCTTCATTAAGAATGTGACAAGAACTCACCAACACATGCAAGCATCTATTAGCTTTGTAATACAACTTGAGTAAATTTGAGACATTAACACAACAAAGTAGGAGGAAAAAGAGGGAAAAAAAATAAAAAAAACACCAGCATATACAATCGTAATGTTACACCCAAAAAAAAAAAGTGACTAACAAGTCAAGACACAATATTTGCATTAGGGACTTTTTTTTTTTTTTTTTTGATAGGTAAGAAAAAAGTATATTCAAAAAACTGCTAGATGCAAATTAGCACCAGAAAATCAAAAGTACAAAAAAGATGAAAAACCAAAACATAAAAAGGCATTAATTACTAAGGAATAGAGGAATAGAGTCACTAGATGTGAGTCTCCAAGCCCTAGCCCAATCAAAAAGGGAACTAGAAAAGAGAGCAAGCAGTTGGTCCTCAGATCTATCCAAATCCTCAAACGTCTGCCGATTGCATTCCCTCCAAATACACCACATCAAACACAGCGGAACTAGGTTCCAAATGTAAGATGAATACTTCCCCAACCAATTCCACCAACTAAATAGAAAATCTTGCACCATACATGAGGGAATCCATGAAATCCCAAAAATCCTAAAGACAAAACACCACAGCCAATAAGCCTTTCCACAATGAAACAACAAATGATCCACTATCTCACCACAACGACGACACATAATGCACCAGTCACGAAATCAAAGCCCCTAAGTCGCAAGATATCTCCCGTGAGGATCCTATACCATGCAGCTGTCCAAACAAAGAAAGAGACACGCCGGGGTATTTGCATTAAGGACATCATCCAGGATGAATGGACCAATTTTACCTGCCCTAAATAAAGTAAGATGCTTTTTTGATACCATCAAACGAGCTTCTGAGGTCTTATGAGGTATCTTAAATGCCTTCTGCAGTGCTTCAAACTGCTGCTCTATAAGACCCTCCAAGTCACTCTCATCTTCTACATTACTAGTAAATTCTAATAGAGTTAAATACAAAGCACGTTGGACTTCTGTGACAAGATCCTGGAAGGGAAAACGTGAAAAAGAGCTAGATTGTGTGTGTGTGTATATATATATAACACGAGTCAGAAATAACTCCTTTGCAAACAGTCTGTTGCTCATAAAAGCAAGAACATCATCTAAATATTAAGTGATAATAATGAGTCAAACAATTCACAACCAGACCTACAAAATCTTCCTACCAACATTATCAATATCAGGGTCCAATCCCAAATATCTAGTCTTAATTATTGAATGTCAACAAGTATGAAAAACACATGAAGCTAAAATTTCAGTCTCTTATTACTTTCTAAGGTATATAAACCATAAAACACAAAATCAGTTGACCTTGTATCCAGCAATATCTTGAGTAACTCCAGGCAATGGGCCGACTGTAGCTCACTTCATCTTCTCCTGCACTATGAAAGAAAACCGAAGCTGTAGTTGTTAAAATAATTTAATAACCTTTACCAGTTCCATTTCAAGAGTCAAGACAATATCCAACCATAATCTAGAAAAAACATAGTAACAACTTACCAGGAAATCGAGACGATGCAATTTGATGGATCGAATTAATTAAAGCCGACTTGCCAACATTAGGAACACCAACCACCAAAACAAGTAGAGTAGGTTCCCTTGAAATCACTTCCCTCAGCTTGAACTCCACAAGCTCAAGAAGCTTTCAGTACATGAACAATGATAAGACAAAAGAGAGGACAAGTTACTATTACACAATACAAGAAGAATGGATAATTAACATAGATATATATTTTCATTTATAGGCATTTTTTTTTTAAAATTTTAAAAATAATAATAACTATCAATTTTTTAAAATTAAAAATAAATAAAAAATGTAAAATCTAAAATCCAATTTTAATATTTTTACTAAAATTCAATTTAGTCTCTTGACATTTACTTCAATTGTCAAATTAGTCCTTAACATTTAAAATTTGTCAATTTAGAACCTCAGTTTGTCAAAATGAGTCAATCCTGTCCTTCTGTTCCAATATTTTAGCAAATTAAGCTGTTTAAACATTAAAAAAAAAAAAAAACAACTAATACTCATCAAACAATAAGATATATTAAATGACACAGAAATGTTTTGAATAAATTGCATCATTTGCTAACAGAAATATTGATAAAATGACCATATTTTTACAAATTGAGGGACTAAATTTGCCTATCGAATTTTAACCCAAAACACCACAAAACAAAGAGGTTGTATCCCAGCGTGTCGGACACGTTTGGAGGGTGTCCGTGCTTGTGACCTAGTCAGTATTCACTAATAAGTAACAGTGAACTAACCTTGTTAACAGGGGTCTTGTTGTGGGCATTAATAGCGAAGCAATCCTGGTTGCAGGAGCAGGAATCGAAGTAACGAATCCATTTGGGGATGATGACGTTAGGGTTGGCCAAGTCATTCTCGTTTGAGAGCTACGACGAGTCGTTTAGATGAGGAGAGTTGAGGTTGGACGCGGTGGCTGGCGGAGGAGAAAGGAATGCGAGCGTCGCGGACTTCGACGACAGCAAGGTTGAAAGAAAGCCATCTCCCCTTCAATTCTCTGCTATCACTTTGGGGGAATGAATATTGATCGATCACATTAATTTGTTCTGTTCATCTCACAATTCTCTACATTGTTTTAAAAACTAGGAAAAATAAGTGAAAATGTGGGCTGGCTGTCCATCGATTTAATTGGGTCGGGTTTGAATTAAAATAATAATAACAACCTAAAATTTTGATTAATTTTGATTTTATCTTTTAAAGTTTTTTTTTTTTTTTTTATATAGATTCCCAAATGTTATGTTTCATTACGATTTGCTGCTCCCTTGCGAAGTTACAAAGTACAGTACGGGATTGGGAATCCAATCACATCTTCCATATTTGAATTTATTTTGATTTTGCCTGCTATATATTTGAAACTATTTTGATTAATTTAGAGAATAATGGTAGGGTTGTTTATAAACCAAGTTATTTATGAACAGTTTGAACTTTACTTGGAAAAATGCTTATTTATATTCTTTTGTTTAGCAAACGAGTCAAATTCTAGTCTAAGTTTAAACTCAATTATTAAATGAATAAGCTCAAACAAAATAATTTGTTCGTGAATATGAGAGCTTGATTTATCTATGTATAATTATATATATATATATATATATATATATATATATATATATATATATATATATAATTGTCTTAAAATATATTTATATATAATTGAAATTGAATTGTATAAGTTTTTAAATAGATTCTGTGGGGCCCGTGGGCCTGGATGCCTCGGCCCATCTTCAGACAGGCCCAAGGCCCGTGCCGAGGAGAGACAGTTGTCCCAGGCTGCTAAGGAACTTTACCTCCTTTTTTGGATCCAAGCCGAGGACATCCCCTCCTCGGCATACCTAGTCTAGTTCTAGGAGGGGGACAAACCCAGAATGGAGAGTCACATCCGCACTTAATGCAGCCCACCAAACCTCCTAGCTGCATTTATGTGGAGAAGACTCCTGAACGGCGCAACCTTGGGGGCTGCAACTCACAGTATGAGGAAGAACGTGTCTGATGGGACAAGTTCTGAAGCAGTAGCCTGGGTGACCAACAGCTGTAAGGCCAGGATCAACCCAAGGGAGTATATAAGGCGAGGAGCCCCTCTCGTGAAAGGGGGCCTCCTCGGACGGATGCCGAGGAGCCGCCCCAAGTCAAGGAAAACTAAGGAAAAGGTCCCGGAGGACCCGTGGGAAGCCGGTCGACGCCTAGCCCTTCGTCCCACTCTCCAAGAAATGTATTGTTGGGGGATCCTTCAAAAACGGAGCCCCTACAATTGGCGCCGTCTGTGGGGAGGGTTAGTGCTTTGGCCGGCGCAACCGGCGGTCGTTCTAAGAGGTCGCTTCGCAAAAAGTTGGCGGTGTAAAAAAAAAAGAATCACAGCAAAACAGGAGACTCAACAGCAAATAAAGAAAGTTTGATATTATTTCATTAAAAAGCAGAAGGTACAAATACAATCAGAGGCTCAGGCAGGCATGTTTTACAAAGAATCCTACAAACTAATCCTACAATCAGAGGCCCAGGCGGACCGATTCTAGAACTAGCTAGGGGGAGGGGGAAGTGTCAACCCGTGCTTTTATTGGCATCAAGAGAATGGGAGAACTTGACAGTAAAAGCACGGGAATGGGGCACCGGGCTGGCCCGCTTCAGGGCGGAAGCTTGAACAAAGTGAGGAGCAGGTGCAGGCGCACCGGGACGCCCTCCCTCATGATGTTTCCTCGACCCTCTCCGTTCCTCACGAGCGTTGGCCGTTGGAGACAGCAACACTCGGGCACCAGCCATGACGTGAGTTCACGTGTCTCCTCCGTCGGAGGTGCGCTCCGGGGAGAGATGTTAGGTACTTCAACGACGTCCCTCCTGGCCACCGCGCACGGCACTGCCAGCGTTACGCCTAGACTCTGCCGCGCCGGAAGCCCAGTGGGGGCTGCAGCCATGGTGGCCCTTGGCCCCATATCTCCCAACTTTGGTCACAATCCTGGCGGTGGTGTTAAAGGGGCTCAGAGAGGTGGAGGGATGTATTTCTGGTTGTGGTGGAAGGTCCATGAAGTGAGGAGAAACATTCCCCCCAGAACGCCTTATATAGAAGGCGAAAAAACCGGTGGGAGTTGAGCCACACAGAATTCGAAGGGAGGATTGTCAAACGGAATTAATTCTCACCCAATTCCAAGGGGGATTGCCAACCGCCGGATTCGTGTTAATTCACGAGGGCATTAATGAAGACGCGTCTCGCTCACCGAAACGTCAAGCGCGGGGCACGAAAGGCCAAGCGACGCCTCGTAAACTAAAAGATGGGGAACACGAACTGGAGGCGAGGTCAACGTCACGTGTGAGGTCACAATCCGACCTGAGGAAAAACAGCTCCCAGCAAACGGCCCGTGGACATCGTTACACCAAAAGCAAAACTCTCGGATCCGAGGACGAACTCCTACTAAAGAAGTGTTAGACAGAACCAAGGTATTGCATGGTCCTCGGACTCAAACCTATGGGGAAACTAACCACGCATTATACCTGGGTACTAGACAGAACCAAGGTATTGCATGGTCCAAAGACCCAAACCTATGGGGAAACTAGTTGCTTACAGAAGAAAATAGTGTTAGACAGAACCAAGGCCTTGCATGGTCCTCGGACTCAAGCGTATGGGGAAACTAACCACGCATCATACCTGGGCACTAGACAGAACCAAGGTATTGCATGGTCCAAAGACCCAAACCTATGGGGAAACTAGTTGCTTACAGAAGAAAAGAGTGTTAGACAGAACCAAGGCCTTGCATGGTCCTCGAACTCAAGCCTATGGGGAAACTAACCACGCATTATACCTGGGTACTAGACAGAACCAAGGTATTGCATGGTCCAAAGACCCAAACCTATGGGGAAACTAGTTGCTTACAGAAGAAAAGAGTGTTAGACAGAACCAAGGCCTTGCATGGTCCTCGGACTCAAGCCTATGGGGAAACTAACCACGCATTATACCTGGGCACTAGACAGAACCAAGGTATTGCATGGTCCAAAGACCCAAACCTATGGGGAAACTAGTTGCTTACAGAAGAAAAGAGTGTTAGACAGAACCAAGGCCTTGCATGGTCCTCGGACTCAAGCCTATGGGGAAACTAACCACGCATTATACCTGGGTACTAGACAGAACCAAGGTATTGCATGGTCCAAAGACCCAAACCTATGGGGAAACTAGTTGCTTACAGAAGAAAAGAGTGTTAGACAGAACCAAGGCCTTGCATGGTACTCAGACTCAAGCTTATGGGGAAACTAACCACGCATTATACCTGGGCACTAGACAGAACCAAGGTATTGCATGGTCCAAAGACCCAAACCTATGGGGAAACTAGTCGCTTACAGAAGAAAAGAGTGTTAGACAGAACCAAGGCCTTGCATGGTCCTCGGACTCAAGCCTATGGGGAAACTAACCACGCATCATACCTGGGCACTAGACAGAACCAAGGTATTGCATGGTCCAAAGACCCAAACCTATGGGGAAACTAGTTGCTTACAGAAGAAAAGAGTGTTAGACAGAACCAAGGCCTTGCATGGTCCTCGGACTCAAGCCTATGGGGAAACTAACCACGCATTATACCTTGGCACTAGACAGAACCAAGGTATTGCATGGTCCAAAGACCCAAACCTATGGGGAAACTAGTTGCTTACAGAAGAAAAGAGTGTTAGACAGAACCAAGGCCTTGCATGGTCCTCGGACTCAAGCCTATGGGGAAACTAACCACGCATTATACCTGGGCACTAGACAGAACCAAGGTATTGCATGGTCCAAAGACCCAAACCTATGGGGAAACTAGTTGCTTACAGAAGAAAAGAGTGTTAGACAGAACCAAGGCCTTGCATGGTCCTCGGACTCAAGCCTATGGGGAAACTAACCACGCAATCATACCTGGGCACTAGACAGAACCAAGGTATTGCATGGTCCAAAGACTCAAACCTATGGGGAAACTAGTTGCTTACAGAAGAAAAGAGTGTTAGACAGAACCAAGGCCTTGCATGGTCCTCGGACTCAAGCCTATGGGGAAACTAACCACGCAATCATACCTGGGCACTAGACAGAACCAAGGTATTGCATGGTCCAAAGACCCAAACCTATGGGGAAACTAGTCGCTTACAGAAGAAAAAAGTGTTAGACAGAACCAAGGCCTTGCATGGTCCTCGGACTCAAGCCTATGGGGAAACTAACCACGCATTATACCTGGGCACTAGACAGAACCAAGGTATTGCATGGTCCAAAGACTCAAACCTATGGGGAAACTAGTTGCTTACAGAAGAAAATGGTGTTAGACAGAACCAGGGAACTGCATGGTCCTCGGACTCAGTCCTATGGGGAAACTAATTACCTACCAAGGAATTTGTGCGTCAAACTAACTACTTGAGGAAGAACCAGCTAGCGGAAGGCCCTCCGGGATATCAGGGTCGTGGATATCAAAGCCCTCCTCCCCGTCCGAGGGAACGTGCAGCAGAGCTTTGAGGGGCTATTGTGGGGCCCGTGGGCCTGGATGCCTCGGCCCATCTTCAGACAGGCCCAAGGCCCGTGCCGAGGAGAGACAGTTGTCCCAGGCTGCTAAGGAACTTTACCTCCTTTTTTGGATCCAAGCCGAGGACATCCCCTACTCGGCATACCTAGTCTAGTTCTAGGAGGGGGACAAACCCAGAACGAAGAGTCACATCCGCACTTAATGCAGCCCACCAAACCTCCTAGCTGCATTTATGTGGAGAAGACCCCTGAACGGCGCAACCTTGGGGGCTGCAACTCACAGTATGAGGAAGAACGTGTCTGATGGGACAAGTTCTGAAGCAGTAGCCTGGGTGACCAACAGCTGTAAGGCCAGGATCAACCCAAGGGAGTATATAAGGCGAGGAGCCCCTCTCGTGAAAGGGGGCCTCCTCGGACGGATGCCGAGGAGCCGCCCCAAGTCAAGGAAAACTAAGGAAAAGGTCCCGGAGGACCCGTGGGAAGCTGGTCGACGCCTAGCCCTTCGTCCCACTCTCCAAGAAATGTATTGTTGGGGGATCCTTCAAAAACGGAGCCCCTACAGATTCATATGATATTAAATGATCAATTTGTAGTAAAAATTTGGGAAGGTGTTGTTTTATATGGATTTTGGAGAACTTGACATACTTTCTATTTACATTTTGGTCTTGATGAACTAGGCTTGCATGTTTTCCGAGAATCCCTATCTCTAGTAATTTTAGGTCCATTGTATTCTAAAGCTTTTCCTTGTATAAGAGTGAATTAGCAAAGAAAAAAAGAGGGGGTGGGGAGATCAAATTTGACATTTTTTTTTTGGATAGAGATCAATTTTGACACTTTAGGATTTAAGTGTACCCATCGATAATTGTGCTACTAGGTGCAAGGATTATAAAAAGAGGGACATTGTGGTTTATTGATACCTATGTGGTTGGGGCATCAAATTCTCTGTTGTTGACATGATTGATTTTGGTCCTTTCTAACTTAATATGGCATGTAGCAGACAGTAGTGCATTGTAACGCGCAGGAAGGTAGTCTTGCTTATAACAACATTTCTTACACAATCTTTATTGTGATGCTCACCAATGAACGTTCATATTTTTACCTAAATTGCCATGCAATAATTTCTATCTTTTAAATTCTCTACTGGGAGCCACTTCAAAGAATGTTAAGTCTCATTTATGCCATTGTTTAAACCTACATTACAAGTGTCTTGTGGGACTTGCAATGACCCTCTGCCTTGACACTAATTATAATGCCACTGTCAATTTCTTAGTAGCGGCTAAAAGGTTTCAGTTTGTTTTTTTTTTCTTCTGTTGGCTGCCTTTTTGCTGGTGAATTACGTACTAATGAACAACTTGTACGTGAGTTTTCAACTCCCTGAACTGAATGTTTGCTTAACAGGTTGATTATCTTAAATGTTTCAGACTGTACAACAATCCAAATATCTCCGTGGACTTCAATACAGAGACCATGGATATTGTTAGCAATACAAAAGGCCAGATGTCTGGAATTCTACTTCAAAATCTGTGTTTGAGGCAAAGGGGTTATTTTATGGTATTGGTCATTCACCAAATTGCTAGTTGTTGGAACTTGGAAGGCCAAGTTGAGCTTGACGAGGTGGTATATGTGGGGTCCACCCCCATGTGAGAGGGAGAATACATGTAACAGAAACAGAATGTATTTTCTCAAGCTTATATCATTATTATTGTCTAATATTGCTGGTGATTGCCGGGATGTGGAGTCTTTTCCAGATGAGGATTTACTGCCTACAAGTCTTACACAACTTAGATTTCAAAATATGAGATCATTGGACAAGAAAGGGCTTCAACACCTTACCTCTCTTCGACGATTGGGGATCATAGACTGCCCTGAGCTGAAGCACATGCCAGAGGAGGGGCTGCCTGCCACCATTTCTCACCTACAGATTAAAGAATGCCCTACATTGACGATATGAATGCAAAGGAAGAAGGAGTGGCGCAAGATTGCTCACATCCCCTGCATAGAAATTGATGGTGAACTCATTCCCTAAGCCAAAGGTCTAGAGGCTATGCAACCCCCTTTGATAATCAGGTATTTGTTCTACTTGACTAGATCTTGATTTTACTTGCATTTCTTTTTAATTCAATTTTTGGTGACAAATAATTTTTATTTAAAATTAATAAAAAGAAATTTCTACTGATTTTGAAAATGATTTTTATTTGTAAATATTGAAAATAATATTAAAACTAAGATGAGAAAAATAATAAGGGATTTCTTGGATGCTCATAATTCTTTCTGATTGAGTTTTTTACAGTCACCTCAATGTTCTCATTAAGCTTCCCATCAATTTACGAAGTAATACTTCCAAAGGAGGCATGTAAAATTTTACAAGTCAAGTTTTGTAGTCAGCCGCCTATATCAGCTCTACTCAACCGGTTAAGTTCCCATATGAATTAATGTTTCTCCAAAAAAAAAAAAGTTCCTATATGAATTAATGTTTTTTTTTTTAATTATGAAAATGTTATTACACTATAGGAAAAGATTGCCTGGACACTTGTATATTTGACTAATGTACATCTTCTCAGTGTCTACAAGGAGAGAATCAAAAGTTCCAATATCAGTTCTTTTAGGTTCTTTTCTCAAACAAAACTGCTATGAAATCCAGAATCAAATTCTTGTACTACTAGTCTACTACCGACCGCTTGTTAATTTATCTCTTTTACACAATTACTTCACTTGAAAACATAAAATCTGAAAACGCAATTACGTATTTCGTAAAATCTGTGACAAGTGTTGCTGCTGTGATTTTAAAAATGCACCCCATGATTTTAAAATCTGTGAAGATGCTCTCATGCACATTTTCAACAGTTTTTAAAAATACAATTTCTTCAAAACTCAAAGCCAAATGCCAATTTTTTTCCTTTGCATATAAAAAATCTCTCTTTTTCCACGAAATCACAAGGGCAAAGGAGCTCTTGATGACAAACAGATTCATTTAATCATATTTATAATATAGGAAGTAATTCTGACAGTCGCCCTAAGAAATATACAGGTGACTTAGTTGCTTGAAAACTTGGTGGAAGTTGGAAACTAATGCATAATTGATGCCTTTATTTATTTCAATTTTGAGAATGGAAGCCACCAATGAATCGGTGTGCAAGACAATCTTTTGATTGTGCTTCTTATTTTATCCTTTGATCCTTTATTGTTCTTAAGGGAAAATTTTGGTTTTCCATCTCCAATTGAAAGATGAAATTGCAAAATATGTTTCAAGAAGAGATTTACCATCTTGATTCAGTGCCTGCTTGCGTCTCTTCTTTTTTCGAATATCTACAATTCCTTTGTTTAATTAATCCTGTGATATAATGTCATGAGAAACAATATTAGAAACTGTGAATTTTGAGTTTCTTTTTACTGATATCTACAATTCCTACATGCTTCCTTTACTTCGTTTTAGATATAATAATCAAAGTCACTGTTGGATATCTATCTCTCATGTCTACATCTGATATTTGAATAATCTCATACAGAAGCATGGATTATCGGTGTTTTTTAACTGATAGATCCTCTTATTGGATCTCCATTTTAGTTTCTCTGCTCAATTCCTTGTTGCAAAAGAGCATTCTTTTGCAGGGTACCTTTACTTTTGTAACGAGTTCTGTTTTCAAGTACTAAAATGTTTCCAAGTCAGTGTAAAATGATTTCCATCTTTAGGTGTTCCGTATCAAAAATTCCTCTGCTGACCAATGTATTCGATGACTTACAGGTTATTTTAAAAGTTTTTGATTATAATGTACTCGTAAAAGTCGACTATGGTAAACTAGTAGGCTATGCACTGACAGGTGACAGCTTGAAGCAACTTATTCTTTGTTACCTTCTTACCACAACTGAAATTTCCATGGCAAAAGACAAATCCTTGACCAAACAATGATGGTCAGTGTCCATAGTGCTTCCTTTGTTTTTCTTTTTATGTTATTAGGAATTATTTAACAGGAAGAAAACCAAATAAAAAATAAGAAATTAAACATGTTTCAAGAAACCAAAAAAGAAATGTTTTCTAGTTTCCCCTTAAGTTTTGAAAAGAGTGAGAAGATAAATGCATATACTATTTACCGTTGGATATCTATCTCTCATTCCTAATCAGATTTTTTATTCCCTTTTTAACTTTAATTTCATTGTGCTGTGTCATTCTGCATGTTTTTCTAGTTGACTTCTAACAATGATATAATGTCCTATGCTTCTTATGTTGTTGCAGGGCTTAAGAACATTTACTATTTACTTTTGTTCAAGACTGGACTTTCTAGAGCAATTGAAAGAATGGCCACAGCCCATATGTGATCCTCATTTTCAGCATTGTAATTTGATAGGAAGAAAAGCGTTTCCCCTCAGACAAATTGAGTATGGATAATGATCATGATTTTTTTTTTTTAACTTAATTGATGTCCATGTGAAAATGTCAAGGTGGAATGCTATGTAACTATCTTACCATTCTCTTCATAGATGCAAAGGTGTACTCAATTCATTTTATACTTTGCACAACTTGGTGTTTGCTTGGTGGGAAAAATGAGATAGGGAGATCTAGGAGAAAGTATCAAGCACCTAACTTCCCTAAAGACCCTGATAATTTTAGAATTTGAAGAGCTTAGTTTGATGGAGATGGAGGGAGAAGACAATCAAAGATCTCAAGTTGAGCCTCCAGAATTTGATTATTTGCAATTTACCAAAGTTAGGGGTTTTGCCCCAATGGCTCCAAGGATCTGCAAACACTTAACAGCTGCTACGGATTCAAGAATGTGAAAATTTGAGGGCTTTGCCGACGTGGCTGCCATATCTGAAATCACTTCAAATACTTTCGATTGTCATCTCTCCCGAAGGGGATGCAAGCTCTCTCTCACTGCACTAAGACAATTGTAAATTAATCATTGTCCTAATTTGAGTAGAAAATGCTGAGAAGAAGATTCACACAAGATTGCTCATGTACCACAGATTGAACTCGAAGAGGATTGTTGAAGTTCATCAAAATAAGAGGTAAGGGTAGATGATCTGTCTTCTTGTTCTTCTTGTGCTAGTTAAGTGTACTTTTATTCTTAACAATAATAGTGAACTAACCCTAAAACGTGTTTATTCTTATCCAAAGCCAAGCCTTGTTTCATTAAAATAAAAGAAAAAACTCAAAGCTTTAGATTTAAATTAAATTAAAACCAAAAAAATATGTTTTTTTTTTTGGATAAAATTGAATTTACAAAACTTAAGGATCTTTTTTTTTTCTTTTTCTTTTTCTTTTTTCGGCCAACCCCTTCACCACAACCAAAAAAAAAAAAAAAAAGAAGAAGAAGAAGAAGAGGAGGTAAGGGCATATCTGTCTTTTTGTTCTTTGTACTATTTAATTATTTATTATAAGAAGAGATAAGGGCATATCTATCTTTTAGTTCTTTGTACTATTTAATTATTTATTATGGCTTTTTAGTTTTTAGTTTTTATGCTTATTAATGGGAAATGATCTAATTGACTAATCCTGAATGCTTACATTTAATTTCGTTAAATAAATAAATAAAAAAGTGAAAGCCCTTTTTGTCCAAATAGTTTTAAAGTAAATTAAAACAAAAAATATATCTTTTTGGATGAAAATTGAAAATAAAATTCCAAAACTTAAGTGACATTTTAAATCTTTATTTTTTCCACCCTCTTTCCTCACAAATATATAAAAATAAATGAAAAAGAGAAAGAGAAGAAGAAACATCGATTTATTTAATTTACGGAGGAATTAAACCTTGTTTATGGACATTGTGCTTCAAAGCTTGGCCAACAAGGCATTGGCACCCATTGGATGAATAGATTAATTTTTTATTTATTTATTTTTCTTCTATATAACCATTTTTTTCTAGTATTATTCTCACCGTAAGTTTTTAATATAATATATAATTACAAATTTAATTTTAGGAGTTCGACATAGGTCACATCCAATAGAACTTGAACATTACTCAATTCAAAGTCACAAATTCCTTCCATAATTCATAAACATTTTTTCATTGCAATTTGGATTAGAATATATAAATAAATAAATACTTTTGATAATTAATTTGCTTTCAAGTGATGTAAATAAATAAATAAATATTTCTATTATTGTAATTTGTACTAAATGATGTAAATAAATAAACATATATGTCGTTGTAATTCAAAGTAAGAGATGTAAATAAATAACGAAGTGATGTATATACTCCCTTGACTACATTTTTATGTGTAAAGTTGAAAGATCTATAGATTCGTGTGAATACATTCTTATGTATAAAGTTGAGAGATCCATGGATTCGCGTGTGCAAGCATCTATTATTATATTCATGTTTTATGATTCTTTTTTGTAAGTATTAAGCACCGTGTATATTAACATGCTTAATTAATTAGAAAATATTGGGTGTAATTTGCATTGAAATAAGTAGCATTTGTATTTGGAGTTATAAATTTTTATTTCAGTCAAAAGCTCGAAAAATTATAAGATCCACATGGTGGACAAGTAATGTGATCCACAATTCCACTAAAAAACTTCCACCTGTTTAAAATTGTTAGTTAGAATTTTTTTTTTTAAACAGAAATTAATTATTGACTCAGTAATTTTAAATAAGTGGAAGTTTTTTTAGTGGAATGATAGACCACATCACTTGTCCACCAGAGTATTCTATAATTTCTCCAAAAGCTCCTTCTAGCTTGAACCAAAATTATAAATAATATATTAATAATAAGTTTAGAGAAAAATGACACACCAGTGATTATAGGTCGATGGTTCTCATGTTTGAGAATAATTATTTTTATATTTCAAAATTTTCTTATGCCAAAGGAGTAATTTCTCAATAGGAATTGCTTTAATCTCCACAACTATCATGTTAATTACCGAATTTTATGTTGTTGGAATTCACTTTGATATTGTCTATCATATCAAAATTGAAGAAAATAATTGCAAAAACACAAAAATTATTGGAAAACATTTTGAGGGGAAAATTTGAAAAAGGCCAAATGGAATTCTCTTATACCCCCATTAAAATTTGAGATCTAACTTCTAAGAACTAGAATTTAACTAACCAAAAGCCAGAGTCCAATTAAAAAATAAAAATTTGGTCAATATTACAATCATAGGATTAATATTTAGAGAATGTAACTGTGGGGCCAGAATAAGTCAAGCAACCCCGGCCCACTTCAGACTAGGCCCAGAGGCCCACGCCGAGGACGCGTCCAAGGTCCGAGGACGAAAGTGTAGAGCCCAGGGCCCAAGGAGCATTGCCGAGGATGGTTACATCCTCGGGCGACCGAGGTCAGAAAGTGGGCAAACAGCATACCCTTAAGGGGAATCTCCCTGAGCATCCAAGGAGCAAATAGCAAGTACCAAGCACCGGACATGGAAGCATGGTGGAGGAGCAAGTCCTAGGTGAACTGTCACCTCCACATTAAATGCCCTCAACTAACGCCCTGGCCGCATTAATGAGGATAGGACCTCTGAACAGTGCCGTCTTGGGCGCTGCAACCCACAGGAGGGATGGGAATGCGGCTGATGGGACAGGCTCTCAAGTGGAAACCGGGTTGATCAACAAATGTAGGGCTAGGATCAACGGAGAGAGAGGTATATAATGTAAGAAGTCCCTCTTGAGAGAGGGACGGACGGAAAACCAGAGAAAAGAAATACTGTAGCAGTGTATTTTCTCTCAACCATTGTAACCTTTCTTGAAAGAAATAATAAGAACTCCAAGCTCTGTAAGACCCGTCCGAGGAGCCTTATTGTGCATCCCAACCCACGTTTAAATTATCAGCATTCACGTATAACCATGCATGGCCGTTGCATTCCTTATTAGGGCCTAGCTCTTGAACCCATACTCTACAAATTCATTGCAGGGTTAGCTGGGCTTGGGTCCACTCTCTCAATCTTTAGAGAGCGCTCGAAACCGGTCCCTACAGTAACTTAATCACAACTCTTTTTAAAAAGATATGTTAAAGCCAGCAGTGCAATCCCATAAAGAAAATTGGGTGTCACTTAAAATCCAAAAGGCACAAATCTTAAAAAAGCACAACCTCTACTTTTCTTGAAAGATAATTTATCCTTCAAATTTAAGGACACTTGGACCAAAACGATTATTGCATTTGTTATCAACTAATTTATACTTAAAAATTAAGGACAATAGTGCCTCAATATGAATGATTTCACCAACCATTTCAAAATAGTCTTATTGAATAATGCCTTCAATTTTTTTTATTCAACGATATCTCATATTGATCAACTTTGATCTACATTATACAAGCAAAGGGACCAATGGATTTTGATCTCCTCTCTTAAATTTTAATAATTTTCTAAATCAGATTCAACTTTAAATTTTTCTCACATCAATTACTTGCTGCTCACTAAAATAATTTGTGACCATGCTAAAATAAAATCCTACTGTTATACTCTTTTTACAACAAAAGATGAAAGAAATGATTGTAATTAAAAATAGATAAAATAGTAAATTCCATCCTCACCCTTTTACACCCAACCCAATAGACCGTCCAATGGAATTTTTAGAGCTGGACATCTTTTTTTTTTTTTTTAAATACCTGGAATAAAAAAAATAAAAAATAAAAAACGCTTATCAATCAGCAGCCATTTGAAATTAGTGTTATTGTGTCCTAACTACTAATTTTGAGCAGCCATTGAAATTAGTGTTACTGTGTCCTAACTACTAATTTTGGACACAGATTGCTATCATCCCATTAAAAAAAGAAAAAAATTATTGCAATCATCTAATGCATCCAAAATGGAGGATCATTAGCATTGGATGCAAATTTTTCATTGAGAATGTGACAAGAACTCACCAACACATGCAAGCATCCGTTAGCTTTGTAATACAACTTGAGTAAATTTGAGACATCAACAGAAGAAAGTAGGAGGGAAAAAAGAGAGGAAAAAGATAAGAGCAGCATATACAATTACACCAAAAAAAGAAAGTGACTAACAACTCAAGACATAGTATTTGCATCAGGGACATCCTCAAGGATGAATGGACCAAGATATTCACAGGTCACATGGAGACTAGCTGATATAAGCCACAACAATAAGAACTACAAATGGCATAAAAAGTAACGTGCAAAAGAGCTAGAGTATATATATACATAGAAAAGCATTTTGGAAAAGCTTGGCAGCTTTTGATTCCATGTAGTGACAAATGTTTGTTCTCCTATCTCTTACCACTAATCCTATTTATTCCTTTTCAAATCTTCTCATTGAAATCAAAATTTCCACCTCAAGCAACACAATCTTACTCAATGATACTGCAAAACAAGTGAATTTACTCTTCCACAATTTATGCATTGTCTATAGGGTTCCTTGTAAGTTTTCTCTTATTTTCTTCTTCTAAATCAAATAACATTTTTTTACTTACCTTGATATCATCTCAATCACCCCAGAACAAGCTTTTGTTGTTTGCTCATTTATCCCTACCATAAATTATTGTCATTCACTCTTTCAACAATTCTTCATTTGTTTAAAAGTATTAACAAAAGAACATTAAAGCCACAAAAAACAAAAAAACTTCTCATCCATTTTAAAAAGCCATCAAGTGAAGCTAAATAAATTTAAAATTAGAAAAAAAAAAAAAAAAATTAAAAGAAAGATCATTTTCCTCCGAACTTACTAATCATGTGTTTCAAATCAAGCATGAGAATTTTGTGGTTAAATGATTAAAGGAGTGTTAGAATTGAGTGGTTAAATGATTAAATTTACCATTGTTTGTGTAAGTAGACACCTGCAATCATTGATTTAATTTGTTAGAAGTGGAGGATATGAATTGTTCTCTAATGTAATACATTGAACAGCTAGCTGGGAATCCGATTTTAATCCCAATTCCAAGCCAATTGTAATCCATAGTACTAGTATGGATACAGATATTCAATTTAAGAGAGAATATCGTTAGCCAACATCCCTTATCAACTCAAAGAATGTACCTTGCACAGGCCAACAATGGAAAGAAAGGCATCATTCTTTGCATAGTATGTCATAGCTTCTATCTATCCCCCTCTTTTTGCTTTCAAACAAATAATGAGATTCCACTAAATCAATTCTCAACTAGAGTATGTATTGAATAGTTAATTTACTTACACCTAAAGAAAAATGATCCCGCCCCAACAAATTAAAAGATATAAACTTTTCTCAATGCTTAAGTCATTCCTATTCCATGCTTTGCCAACGGCCTAAAAAGAATTGTGTGCCAAGTCATGTCATGATCCATGGTGCAGTAAATCCACCTACATACAATTTTGCTTCACTTATTTGCAATTATATCTGCCCTCTCAGAATTGCTCTGTAATAAAAACAGCTGCTAATACTCAAAAGGCATTGATTCACTTAACCATCAAATTCCTTTCCATCCCACCACCACAAGAACATGGCTCAAAATGCCTATTGCATTGCAGGGAAGATCGTGGAGCTGCTTCGATCCCTTATTTACAACGAGCTCAGCTCAACATGGGGCGTACAAAGCGATCTGAAAAAGCTTGAGTGCACCTTGTTAGCCATTAAGGTTGTACTCTTAGATGCTGAGGAGAAGCAAGAAAGCGACCATAGGCTGAACCATTGGCTAGGACAGCTCAAAGATGTTTTTAATGATGCGGAGAATGTCCTGGATGAATTTCAATATCAAATTCTGCAGAAGGAAGTACTAAAGAGATGCAGGAGCACTCGTGAAAAGGTGGGTTATTTCTTTTCTGGTTCTAATCCACTTGTATTCCGTTTTGAAATGGCACGTAAAATCAAGGGTATTAGGGAGAGGGTAGATGATATTTCAGATCTTAAGGCTGAATTCAATCTTGCTGCACGACTTGAAGATAGGAAGACAACAATGTACCGGAGGGACATGACCCACTCCTTTATTCCTTCTCAGAATGTCATCGGTAGGGATGATGACAAAAAAAAGATAAAAAATCTTTTGATGCAACATGATGTTGACGGAAATGTCAGTGTAATTCCTATAGTTGGGATTGGAGGTTTGGGGAAGACCACAATTGCCAAGTTGGCGTATAATGATGAACAGGTGGTTAGACATTTTCAATTGAAAATGTGGGTGTGTGTGTCTGAGGATTTTGATGTTAAAAGATTGATAACAGAAATCCTCAAATCAGCAGTTGGTATTGATGAGAATTTGAGCATAGATCAGTTGCAAGTGCATTTAAGAGAACATATAAAAGATAAGAAATTTCTTCTTGTCTTAGATGATGTTTCGAATGAGGATGATATAAAATGGATTGAATTGAAAAATTTGTTACTTGGCGGTTGCAATGGAAGTAAAATCATAGTGACAACACGGAAGAGCTCTGTTGCTACTATTATGAGCACTGCAAAGTCTTACAATTTAGATGGTCTATCCCAAAAGGATTGTTTGTCTTTGTTTGTGAAATTGGCGTTTAAGGAAGGAGAAGAAGAACAATATCCAAACCTCTTAGAAATTGGAAAAGAAATTGTCAAAAAATGTAGAGGGGTTCCATTGGCAGTGAATACTTTAGCCTGCCTACTCTATTCAAAAGTTGATGAACATGAGTGGATATCCATTAGAGATAATGAGATATGGCATTTAAATCAAAAAGAGAGTGGCATCTTACCTGCATTGATGATCAGTTACAATCAATTGCCATTTCACTTGAAGCCATGTTTTGCATATTGTTCTATTTTCCCAAAGGATTTTGTATTCAATAATCTTCTCTTGATTCAATTTTGGATGGCACATGGAATTCTTCAATCACCTAAAGATGAAAATCTAGAGTTGGAAGATGTGGGCAACTTGTATATCAAGGAGTTGTTGTCGAGATCTTTCTTTCAAGATGTTGAACAAGAAAATATCTTGTATTTTACCTTTAAAATGCATGATCTTATCCATGATCTTGCACTCTCAATTGCCAAAAGAGAGTGTTCAGTAGTGACCAAGAAGTCCACCCTTGCTGCAGAAGTTTGTCACCTGTCATTTTTAGACAATGGGCAAGAAGTTACAACACAATTAGAGAAGTTGAGCAAAGTTCAGACTATTATTTTCCAAACAGACCAATCCATGTCCTCACTTGAAAAATGCATCTCAAGATTTAAGTACTTGCGGGTGCTTGACCTGAAAAATTCATCCTTTGAGGTGTTGCCAAGTTCTATCGGCAGTTTGAAACATTTGAGATATCTCGACCTGTCATTTAATCACATAATCAAGCAACTTCCAGATTCTATTTGCAAGCTGCACAGTTTGCAAACTTTACTGCTTGAAAATTGCCACAATCTTGAACGGTTGCCGAAAGGTATAGGGGACATAATCAAGCTCAGGTTTTTTATGGTTACAACAAAGCATACCTACTTGTCAAAGAAGGCAGTAGGTTGCTTGAGTTCTCTTCGATCTTTGTGGATATGGAGATGTGTGAATCTAAAATGCGTGTTTGAAGGGATTGAGGAGGGCCGCCTCACCTATCTTCGAACATTGGTTGTTGGAGATTGTCCAAGTTTGACCTCTTTGACACTGAGTATCAAACACCTAACTGCCCTAGAGACCCTGATAATTAGGGATTGTAAAGAGCTTAGTTTGATGGAGGTAGCTGGAGAAGAAGACAATCAAGATCTCAAGTTGAGCCTCCAAAATTTAATGTTTTTCTGTTTACCAAAGTTGGAGGTTTTGCCCCAATGGCTTCAAGGATCTGCAAACACTTTACAGCTACTATAGATTGGAGGATGTGAAAATTTCACGGCTTTGCCGGAGTGGTTGCCATGTTTGAAATCACTACAGACACTTTGGATTGACAATTGCCCTAAGTTGTCATCTCTACCAGAGGGGATGGAGGCACTAACAGAATTGTTGATATATGGTTGTCCTGATTTAAGTAGAAAATGTAGAGAAGATCGCTCATGTACCACAGATTGTTCTTGATGAGGGTAGTGTAAATTTACCAACACAAGCTGATGAGGTAAGGGCAGATTTGTCTTGTTATTAGTATTTTTGTCCTATTATTATAGATAGTCTTTACAACTTTTTTTTTTTTTTTTTTGGTGCTATGAACCCAAACCCCCTATTTCATTTATATATAAATTATAATAAAAAAATAAAAATAAAAAAATAAAAATAAAAATAAAAACCAGCTAAAGCTCTCTGTCCAAATTAGATTCAAATTAAATTAAAACCAAAAATATCTTTTTGGATGAAATTGAATTTCCAAAACTAAACTGGTCTTCTAAATATTTATTTTCCCCACACTGATTCAGAAAGAGAGAGAGAGAGAGAGAGAGAGAGAGAAGAAGAAGAAGAAGAAGAAGAAGAAGAAGAAACATTTAATCCTATTTAATTCATGGAGAGAAATTGAATCTTGTTTCTAGAACATTGTGTTTCGATGTTTGGGCAGCAAGGTATTGACACGTAAAATCTTAAATGAACATATTAAATTTTTATTTATTTATTTTTCTTTTGTATAATCATTTTTCATAGTATTATCCTTATGGCTAGTTTCAGATATGCTATATAACTACAAATTTCATTTCAGGAGTTCAACACAAGTCACAACCAATAGAATCTAAATGTTGCTCAATTCAAAGTCACAAGTTCCTTCCATAATTCGTAAGCATTTCTTCATTACAATTTGGATTACAATATGTAAATAAATAAATACTTATGTTATTTAATTTGCTTTTGAGTGATGTAAATAAATATGTTATTTTGCATTTTGTATTTTATGTAAAAATAAACATTTATGTCATTGTAATTCAAAGTAAGATGTGTAAATAAATAAACGTGTTACGTGTATACTACCCTAACTACATTCTTGTGTATAAAGTTGAGAGATCCATGGATTAATATGTTCAAGTATTTGTTCTTACATTCATGTTTTATGATTCTTTTTGGTAGGCACTAAGGACTTTGTGGAATAACAAGCTTAGTTACTAAGAAATGTGGGGTATAACAAACATTGAATAGAGTGATATTTGTATCTAAAATTATAAGTTTTCAGTTCTATAGAAAGTATTAACAAAAGAACATCACTGTCACAAATAACCAAAATGTTCTTTATCCTTCTTAAAAGCCATCAACTAAAGATAAAAACCCCAGATTATTTTGTTTGAACTTACTGTTCATTTGTTTCAAATTAAGCATGCCATATCTAAAGTCATAGTTCATTGACTCTATCTGCCTAGCATATGCCCACATTTCTAGATTTACATTCTCCTTTCTTTTCCTTGGTCATTAAAAGCCCCATTCATATGGTAAGCACAACAGAATAACTTCATTATGTCCTACATGAATGTCCATAACCAACAAGTAAAATATGTTATCAAAACTTAAGCTCACTATAAATCGTTCATGACCAGAAAATATGTTATCAAAACTTAATCTTCATTCATGACAAGAAAACTAACTGTCACAAAAAAAAAATAAATAAATAAAAAATCCTGATCTGATTATTTTCCATCCAGTTAGAAGAACAAAATTGGTGTCATACCCGTGTAATAACTCAACGATAAGACTTATCACTAAATTCATTCAGTTCTATGTCATCCTTGGAATAATTTTTCTTACGCCCATAGTTAAGTTTGTCTCCTTTCAGACTTGTCATGTGACAAAAAGTTTTAAAATACTTTGGGCCATCCTGGATAAAATGATTAAATGAAACGATCCTAAATTAACTCAATGTAAAGCATATCAGAGTCATTTGGCGGCTTCGTCCTTTTTGGCCGAAGATCTTTAAGATTATACTCATGTTTTTCCTTAGAATCATATTGAATCCCTTCTAGTCTCCTACTGTTCAAGTGCTTCCAATGAAGGGGAGTCCCTTGAGTATTTAAAACTGCCAGCAAGTATTGTGCAATTCGCTCCTCACCTACCACTGAATCTTTTACAGACCCTTCATGTGCATTTAAGAATTTGGTAAGCATTATCAGACAGAATAAGGAGTACAATGTGACAAAAGTAATTTCATGTTGACTTGAACAACTACCCCCAACCCCCAAAAAAACCACATATACTGAAGCTGAATCCAATTTCTTTATTGCAACCAAATCAGCTCAGGTTGAGTAGTCTATGACTTCTCTTAATTGTGATTGTAGAGTCACTCATTTTTGAATGTTTAGAACACTGATCTTTCAAGCAAGATTAGCACATCTAAAACTAAAAAAGCATGCAGGTAGCTATGTGTATATGTTTGTGCACATTCACATGTGCACTGTAAGAAATCTCACAAGAAACTAGAGAGAAATTATTTGCAAGAGCATGATACCTGCAAAAGCCAGCTTCAGTTCTGTCTCTATGTCAGGGATCCTTAGGACCAATACACCCGGAGTTTCTAGGACATATATGCTAGGCTGATGCACAATCTGCAGCTTAACAATTCAATGTCAGCAATTAAACATACATAGATGTTGAACCAAAAGAATTCAACAGCAGATCAACAACAGAGGGAGAAAGGAAACAGTAGACAGAATAAAAATAAGATTTTAAAAAGAAAAGGAAAGAGGCAAATGATTGATGATTTAGCCTGACCTTAAAAACATGTCTTTAAATAAAGTTTATGCAACTGATTCAGTGTTCGTTTGGGAATAACTTATTTAATTTTTTACTGAAAACTTTTTGTTAAAAGTATGCTAAAATATACTTGTATTTTGAAAAAGTGAGAAAAAGTAAGAAAAAGTGAGGATTTAAAAAAGTGTAAAGAAAAGCTAAAAAGCAAAAAACTAGTTTATAAACTAGTCCCAAACTAGCCTGTTACAAACTTTTCTTTTTATATAAGTAATGCAATTTTGTTGATATCAAAAAAATAGTGTGGCCCAACTATACACATGAATCTATCAAATCAAAAACAGAACATAATGGCTGACTATGCAAAGCTGACATCCAGTCCAACAAGGTTCTAAAGATAAATAATTTGAGATCATGCAAAGCTCTCTCTGTATCCTCAAAATTCCAATTTTTCCTCTCTCCATAAGCAACACATCAAACAATGCGGGGGCAACCATCCACAAATTCCCATTCCAATGACGACAAAAACAACCAGGCCAGCAAACTAACAACTCAACAACATTCTTCAACATCACCCAACAAACTCCAAATAAACCAAACACCATAGACCACAATTTGGCAATAAAACCAGATACCTAAACCAGATAGTTTATTTTCCTATTCATGTAAAGCTACAAATGCTTGCCAGCTAAAAAAGAAAATCAAAAGTAAAAAAATAAATAAGAATTAGTAAGACAGTTAGCAAAATTGGGTTGGGGCGTGGGGGCAATCAACCAATTAAGTCAGAAATAAATTCCTTGCAATCAGTTTGCTTCTCATAAAAGCAACAACATCAACTGTGAAAGACACAAGAAACTAGACTTTCAGTCTCTCTTTACTTTCTAAGGTAATAAACCATAAGACACAGAATCTCTTCACCTTGTATCCAGCAATATCTTAGAGTAACACCAGGAGTGGGACGACAGTAGCACGCTTCATCTTCTCCTGCACTATGAAAGAAAACAAAAGCAGTTATTGTTCAATAAAATTTAATAAACTTCCCCATAGTTCCATTTAAAGACAATGACATTTAAACATAATCTAGCATAACATAGTAACAGCTTACCAGGAAAGCAAGACGATGCAATTTGATGGATCGAATTAATTAAAACCGACTTAGCAACGTTAGGAACGCCAACCATGAAAATAAGGAGAGTAGCTTCCCTTGAAATCACTTCCTACGGCTTGAACTCCACTAGCTCGAGAAGCTTTTGGTACATGAACCATGATAAAACACCATCATCACCACACGCACTCTAAAATATTAGAGAGAGTGGACAAAGACACTGATTGACACTGACACAGACATTGAAACAGACAATATAGGACAGGATGCGAAAACAACATAACTTTTGAAAAATTAGGACAGGATTGCTACAACAAAGAATTAATCAAATGAATAATATATCTTCATATTTATAGACATATTTTATATTTAGTTTTAAGTTTTAAAAATAAATAATTATTGTCAAAATTTTTTAAAACATGTCTAAAATCAAATGAATCTTTTTTAAATAAAAAAAAAATTCTAAAGTTCAATTTTAGTCTCTTGACATTTACTTCAATTGTGAAAACGAGTTAATAATTCGGTCCAAATCTTTTTGCAAATTAAACAGTTTAAACATGATATATGTTTAATTCTATTAAAAAAAAATATATCAAACAATAAGATCTATGAAATGACAATGTTTTTAGTAAAATTTGTAATTGGCTAACAGATTTTGATGAAATGATCCTATTGGCTCATTCTTTACATGGTGAGGGAATCAATTGAATTTCAACCACCCAAAAAAAATCCTCCTAACAAAAAACAAAGAGGACACGCGTGGAGTGTCCAGGCGTGTCCGACACGGACAAGAACTCGAGGTGTCTGTGGTTGTTAGCACACTATATTCACTAATAACAAACCTTGTTAACAGAGGTTTTGCTATGGGCATTAATGGCGATGCAATCTTGATGAGGTTTGTTAGGGTTGGCCAAGTCTTTCTTTTTTGGCGGAGAAGAAGGGAATGCGGACTTCAACCACAACACCAGCGTGTCTTTGATGGCGCGTGTGTCATTTGATGGGCCCACCGTCACCACCACCGGCATTGAAACCCAATGTCAATTTCAATTTCAATCCCATAATCTATCACACAAACAATAATTGAAAATGGTGGTGGCAACTTCCTTGGTGGTGGACCTACCGGTAGATAAAGTACTACAAAAAAAAACTGAAAATGGGCTGTCCATGGAATCGATATTTTGGTTGGGCTGGAATTAAAGTACAAAATAAAAACCCAGCCCAACTTCTTCACCTTGAGAGCTCTAAAATTAACCCAATTCAACCAAATTTAATGATGCAAAATACACCAACAAATTTTAGGGTTGACTCATGAGTCAGGACTTTTACTTGTATTGAATTCAAATTTGCTGCTATATTTTTAAATTTTGAATCATTAAAAAAATTAAGGTAAAATATGTTTTTTAGAAGAGCACAAAAGGGTGTACCATACTCTAACAACAAGAAAGAGGCAAGCTCAAGCAAATCAGTAAAGAACAAAAGCCTCATTTGTCCCTCACACAAGTGTGTTTGAGGAAAGATGTTCATTGATTTTGTTTTGTTTTTTTTTTTTTTTTATAATTAATTTTATGTCACCACTTTATAGTTTTCCTCTAAATAAAAGGGGGTCATAGTCTAAGCTATTAAAAAATAAAATATTGTGCCTTTTCTCCTTGTGTTTCATTGACAAATATTTATTATTTTCCCACATATCTTGTTATTTTAAAGAAAGTGTTTGATTGCGTAAAACCAAATAGCGCTTTGTGATCTAAAAGCAAGAAAGTTGTTTGCAGAGGTTGCATAATTGGTATAGGCTTCAAAGGTTTTACGAGTCCTGATTGTTTTTAATTCTTCTTTTATATTGAATTTATAAAACTTTTTTGTCCTTGGAGTAATATTTCATTTAAAGAGGTTTTTAAGAGTTTCAACCTATATATATATATTTTTTAAGAGTTTCAACCTATGGCTTCCGCTTCTTATGATTGTACTCTATTATCAGACCAAGATACCAATCAGTTTTCGATGTAGTTGGGGTTTAATTGTGTTTCATTGAAAAATATTTATTATTTACCCATATATGTTGTGATTCCAAAGAAAGTGTTTGATTGTGTGAAACCAAATAGTGCTATGTGGTCTAAAAGCAAGAAAGTTGTTTGCAAAGGTTGCATAATTGGTATAGGCTTCAGGGGTTTTCTGGGTCCTAATATTTTTTAATTGTTCCTTTATATTGAATTTGTTTAAAAAAAAAAAAATTGTCCTTGGAGTAATATTTCATTTAAAGAGGTTTTTCATTTTTTTTAATAGAGTTATAACTTATGGCAATATACTTTGTAGGGTCGAGATTTGTAGCCCAAGCCCAAAAGGTTTGGATTATGAGCCCAACGAACCCAGAACAATGAATTTGTAGAGAGTGGGTGAAAGAGCTGGGCTAGTTATGAATTTAGCAACAGTTAACTATGATATACATGGATGAACTAACGTAAAAACACACTTGAAAGCTAAATAAACTGAAGTCCTAAGAGGTATGTTATTGATTGAAAGATGAATACAGGTCTTAGAGCTACAGTAAAATCTTTTTCCTCTTCTTTTTCTTTCTGTTCTCCCCCCCCCCCCTCTTCAGAGACATCTTCCATTTATATAGCCTTCTTCTAAATCATCTTCATCGTACACCTGTTCTTCATCTAAGCATTCACTTGAGTACATGTCACATCAGATGTCTTCTTTAGTCCCCCATGAGTGGTGGTAGCTAAGGTTGCACTGTTCAGGGGTCTTCTCCACATAAATGCGGCCAGAAAAGTTGTTGCAGTGCATTAAACACGGTAGTAGCAGTTTTTCCTTTTAGATATTTCTTCATTCTTATCATCTCCAGGCACGCCCAAAGCTTATCCTTATCATTGAAGTCGTTAGGAAGATCACTCGAACCTTCCAGATATTTGCTTGATCAAGACTCTTTGTATCCGAGGAGAATCCCCTCTTCGGACCACTGGTGCTCTCTTCAGACTATACTCCTTGTTCATTTTCAGGTATATCTCTTCCACATGGACTCCTTCTTAACCATTTTCTTCTCTTCGGACACACAGTAATCTTCAATTAGAGCCCTAAGCCCAATACATAAGGTTGGGCTTCTACCCCCCACAATAGCCCCTCAAAATTTTAATTTTTCCCTCGCATTCGAGGAGAAAAAATAGGATTTTGATTTGTTACGAAATAAAAGTTTAAAGTACAAAAATATCTGAGTTCACACGTGTATGAGCATAGATTTAGGCGCTTCATCATTGCTGCTGCCGTTTCAGTATTCCCAAAGCGCTATTAATTACCCCAGGCGGTGTTTTGTCTCTGGTATCCAACGGTGGAATATTAATCCAACGGATGTGGTTCTTTCTCGAAATTTGGGCGGGATGACTCCTACTCCTTCGTTTGTCCCTATATAAAGCCCCAGAAGAGGTTATTTCTCCTTTACTTTGTAGATTCTCAAATTTTCCAGCGAACTAGAGCATTCAAATCCACCAAGCTCTTCAATCATCAAACCCAGAATCTGTAAGAATCTCTCCACGAGTTTAAAGATCATTCTTCGACTTAGTTTGTGTAAGTTCTCCTTTATTCAAACCTTTCATCTTCTCCTCGGCTAGCTTCCTCGGCCTTCGAGTAGTCACTCCCCAGTCACTGCGTTTAGAGTTTCCTCTTTCTTGTTTAATTGAGATGGGTAGATTTCAGTATATGGTGGATAGCCCCGCCCAGATGGAGGAATTTAGGGCAACATATCGCATACCTCAAGATGTGGGTTTGAGATATTGTCCTCCAGAAAGACTACTAACAGATCGAAGGGTGGGCGAAGTTATAATCCCCATCATCACCTTTTTAGAAGGGGGGATGACTATCCCTATGGGCCCCATCACCAGTAATTACCTCCGAAACCATAGGCTTAGTCCTGAACAATGTGCACCTAACGTCTTTAGAATCTTAGCAGCAGTTGATGATTTGAACCGTCATCTAGGATTGGGACTCACCTGGCTCGACGTGGTACATATGTACGAGTGTCATAGCCAGAAAGGAGCGGGATATTATCTTAAATCCCGATCCGACGTTGTTAGGCTCGTCTCCTGCCTTCCCAAATCTAACAAAGGGATGAAAGACGACTATCTGATCGTCTCGGGCGTGTGGCATGACGGTCTTCATTGCCCAACCCAACTAGGAGAGTTAGGTGGGACATCTTAGATTTAGGTTTACTAACAGTAGATTTAGGATCTCCGTTTTTTTAACAATTTTGTCTTCTCTTTGTATCATTATTTTCAAGTTTTTGACCAAGTTTTGTTGTGATGTTAATAGATAAATAACACGTTTCTCCTCGGCTCAGCCTCACAAACGCTGTTGCGCTCAATTATTTATTACGATCAGAAATTTTTGTAGGTGAAAACGGGCAACTCCGGTCCGTTCCTCTTATTCTTGGTTTCATGCCAAAATCGACGGATTTTTAGTTGGTCGGCAACGCGATAAGATAGGGAGACCATCGCATCAACTGCATAGACGTTGCTCGAAAAGATTTTTTAGCTCCGTTTGATCTTGCCCCTGTGCCACATCCAAATCTGCAGGGTATACCATTACTCCTCTAGCCAATTTAGCAGGTTCCCCTCGAACCAGTAGCAGTAGGTGAAAGAGTTGCTTCTTCAACCCTTTGCATGACGAGCAGATTGATAAGTTCAAGTTCGAAGGAGAAGCTTCAGGAGGGGTTCAGGTTTTAGACGCCGAGGAAGAGACTAACAGGCAATCCAGTGTTCTCCTAGAGAGAATAGACGTACCAGATGATTCTTCAGAAGAAGACATGGCAAACCTGAGGGATCTGATGAAGAATAGGAATACAAAAGCTGGGCCCAAAGAGGCTGGTATGTCTCAACCAGTGGTTAGTCTTCCTCCTCCACCTCCTCAGGTTGCTTCGGATGTTGGCTCAAAGTGATTGCTAGATCCAAAGAAGAAGAGGCCCCTCACCGATAATGAAGAAAGGGAGGTGGCACCTCCAAAAGGAACCAAGCAACAGAAAGTGGTCAAAGACCATCGGAGCAAAAAGGGCTTCGTCTATCGAGAGCTGAGATGACTCTCTTATAGTAGATGTGCGCCGAGGACCTCGCACCTGGTCTCCCAGGCTGGAATTGGATGGTGCTCCTATCCCCTAGGAGACCTCCCTCAGAAATTATAGTGGGGGGAAGGCAGGTCTTGTTGCTGAGGCTCTAGAGCAATCACTGCTTCTCCCACGAGACATGGAGTCATACAGGCACTTCAGCCAATATGAACTCTTCTTATCCCTTAAAAGGGATTTAGCCATGGTAAGTGAATTGATCCAATTCCTCAATTTAAGATGCTAGTCTTTTCCATTCACCCCTTTTCTTTGCTTTGTGTTGAAGTTTTTCATTCTGCTATGTAGATTACTCAGCAAGTTTATGTGGCCGAGGAGTGGAACAAAAAGGCCTATATTGAAGCCCAAGCAGAGGCCCACTCTCGGTCTGAGGCAGAAAAATTGCTAGGCAGTCTGAAGGAAGATTACAACAAGCTGTCCGATTAGCTAAAGGAGATGACTAATCAGAGGAATAGCCTTGACGCTGGCCTTAAAACTACCAAGAAGCAGGCCGAAGAGCAACGCAGGCAACTGCATATGACGGAGATTAATTTGGTAACAGAGAAAGAGTTGGTGAAAGGTCTTCGGGCTGAGCTTCAAAAAGCCAAGGAGACTGCCCGGTTGGGCGAGAAGGATGCTCAGTTGGCCAAGGAGGCAGTCGAGGCTGAAAGGCAGGCAGCATATAAGCTGGGGGTGGAGGAGACCCAAACCAACCTTACTAAGCAGTTTGCCACGGTCTGCCGAGAATACTGTGACATAACTTAGGGAAAAGCCCTTGATGCTGCTGGGATCTCTGCGGGTGCTGACTTGAGACAACCTGAGAGTATATACTACGATCCTGATATTCGCGAACTCCTAGGGTCTGACTCCTCTCCCCCCGTACAACTCCAAGAGGCTCCGGAGCAATCCTTCATCAGCCAAGGCCTTCCTGCCAATCCTGAGGCCCCCAAGGTGTCTGGTCAACCTGGTGATCAGGGCAAGCCAGCTGAGGATCCCAAGGAGTCTGGCCAGCCTGGTGATCAGGGCAAGCAAGCTAAGGCTCCTCAAGACAAGGGCAAAGACTTGGGAAAAAAGGAAACCCTTTCAGAACCTAAGGACCAAGCCCCAGAAGTTGCTGCTGCTCAGTCTAGTCAAGCTGCTGACTCTTTGGCCCCTCAGATGAAGGCTTAAACATTTAAGAGTTTTTATTTCATACTTGTATTAGTTTTTTTTTATTTATTTTTTATTTTTTATTTTATTATTATTTTATGTAAGGGATTGTAAACTACTTTCTTTTGATCAATGAAATCGTTTCTCTTTTATTTTTAGTGTCTTCGTTGCACATCTTATGAGACTTATCATTGTTGCAAATAATTATGACTTGTAACCACGGTAATATAGGTAGGCTTAACCACAATATCATGCTAATGATGCAAATATCTTAAGTCAACATAGATGAGTAGTTTATATAAGAGTTATTATTAAGCAATGAAAGTAATGGATGATATGGAAGACCCACAGGTCTTCTCGAACATTCACAGAAAATATTACTGAGCATTGGTTTGTAGTTAAATGTATGACTAAAGAGATCTATCATAAGTAAGAGTTAATTTAAATGCATCCGAGAATTTCAGGCATGACTCATTTTAAAGTTAAGCCTCATTAATAATAACTGCATGGAGGCGTTGACTAACCCATATCATCTGGTTTGAGGACTACAGGCACGAATGGATTTAAGTTTGAACACTTATGAAAGCTGTAAATGAGTGTTAACTAACCCATATCATCTGGTCCGAGGACTACAGGCATGAATGGATTTAAGTTTAAACACTTAGGAGATTTGTAAACGAGTGTTAACTAACCCAAATCATCTGGTCCGAGGACTTCAGGCATGATTGGATTTAAGTTTAAACACTTACAAGAACTGTGAAGAAGTGTTAACTAACCCATATCATCTGGTCCGAGGACTACAGGCATGAATGAATTTAAGTTTAAACACTTAGGAGATCTGTAAACGAGTGTTAACTAACCCAAATCATCTGGTCAGAGGACTTCAGGCATGATTGGATTTAAGTTTAAACACTTAGGAAAATACTTCATACAGCAAATTGGCATATTGATTGAAGAAAAGATTCGATTAATAATAGTACCTTTTGAGGTTATTTACATTCCAAGGGCGTGGTATTACATGACTATCTAGGACTTCTAAGAAATACGCCGGCTGGTAATACGATATGGCTCTTCCCAATTGGGTCCTAACTTTCCCCAAGCTGGGTTCTTTGCAGTGCCCACAACTTTCCTTAGCACCAAATCACCAGGTTCTAGAGGCCTTAGTTTTACGTTGGCATCATAGCCCTGCTTGAGCTTTTGTTGGTAATATGCCAGTTGGACCATTGCATTTTCCCTCTTTTCCTCAATTAGGTCCAAACTCTTCTCTAGCTACTCATTGTTGCCGGTCGGACTGAATGAACTAGTTCTCAATGTTGGGAACCCAGTCTCCAAAGGTATGACAGCTTCAGCCCCATAGGTCATTGAGAAGGGGGTCTCTCCAGTAGATCTGCGAGGCGTGGTTTTGTATGCCCAAAGTACATGTGGCAATTTATCCACCCATTTGCCCTTTGCATCGTCTAGTCTCTTCTTTAATCCATTTACTATGACCTTGTTAACCGCTTCCGCTTGCCCATTCCCCTGGGGATAGGCAAGAGTGGAGTATCTGTTCATGATTTCTAGTTCGCTACAATAATTTCTGAATGCTTTGCTATCAAATTGTAGGCCATTGTCCGAGATGAGAGTATGAGGAACCCCAAACCGAGTGACAATATTCTTCCACACAAATTTCTGCACATCTACGTCTTTGATGTTGGCCAGAGGTTCAGCTTCGACTCATTTGGTGAAATAGTCTGTGCCGACCAGAAGGTATTTCCTGTTTCCTGCAGCCTTAGGGAATGGACCCACGATATCTAAGCCCCATTGAGCGAAAGGCAATGGGCTGGATAGTGGATTAAGAGTTTCCCCTAGTTGATGAATGTTTGGGGCAAACCGTTGACATTGATCGCACTTCTTAACATACTCGTGGGCTTCTTTTTGCATATTCGGCCACCAATAACCTTGAGTAATGGCTCGGTGAGCCAAGGACCTACCTCCAGTGTGGCTCCCACAGATTCCTTCATGTAGTTCTTCTAGTAGTAACTCAGCCGCTTCAAGATGCATGCATAATACATACGGTCCTAAATAGGAGCGTTTATATAGTTTCTGGTCCTCGGATAGCCAGAATCTGGTCGCCTTCCTCCGAACTTTGTCATCTTCCCCCCTTTCTTCAGGCAAAATATCCTCCTTCAAGAATTTAATTATAGGATCCATCCAGCTGAGTCCGGCCCTGATTTGGTGAACTTGGACTACCTCTCTTCTTGCCTCTGTAGGCCCATGCAAGTCCTCGACGAGGATAACTCTCGGCAAATCTTGCGCCGAAGAGGTAGCGAGCGTGGCCAAAGAATCAGCATGTGCATTACCATTTCTGGGGATGTGCAGCAAATTGAAAGATTCGAACTCCGATTGCAGACATTTAACTCGGCTCAAGTATCCCTACATTCTTTCATCCTTCGCCTCAAACTCACCTTGTATTTGACCAATGACTAAACTTGAGTCTGAGAACACCTCCACTGACTCTCCTCCCATTCTTCGAACCATAGCCATTCCCATCAGTAGAGCTTCATACTTTGCCTTATTATTTGTTGCCGAGAAGTCCAGCCTTAACGACTTTTCAATGATGATTCTTTCAGGAGATATCAGCACTAGCCCCACTCCAAAACCTTACTGGTTCACTGCGCCATCCACGGCCACCAAATCCGCAAGGACCTAGCCCTTGACCAATGTGCGAGGCATGTACTTGATATCAAAAGCCCCTAAGATCGTGCCCCATTTAGCAATCCTCCCATTGTAGTCAGCACTTCGGAGTATAGCCTTGAGTGGGAGCTGGGTGAGAACAATGACTGTATGGGCTTGGAAATAATGAGGTAGCCGTGTACCAAGCACCACTGCCAGGATAGCCTTCTCCAGTAGCAAATAACGGATATCGGCTTCATGTAGCGAATTACTTACACAATAAACTGGCCTTTGCACACCACAATCTGCTCGTATTAACACTAAGCTCACAGCATAAAGAGTTACAGCAATGTAGGCAAACAAGACTTCATCTGGCTCAGAACTGGACATGATTGGTGACCAAGCTAGATAGTCCTTAAGTTGCTGAAAGGCTACAACACATTCTTCAATCCACTTAAATCCCTTCCATTTGTTGATCAACGAGAAGGAAAGTCTACACCTATCTGTTGATTGGGAGATGAATCGGTTCAGGGCAGCAGTCATTCCAGTCAGTTTCTGAACTTTCTTGGGATTTCGAGGAGCTTGTAAATTGTTGATGGTTTTTATCTGATCGGGATTAACTTCAATTCCCCTGTGAGTCACCATGTACCCCAAGAACTTGCTTGACCCCACACTAAATGAGCATTTGGAAGCATTTAAGCGCAGCTTATACCTTCTTAGAACTTCAAAGGTACTTTCAAGGTCCTTCACATGTTCAGCAACAATCTTGCTTTTCACTACCATGTTATCTATGTAAATCTCGATATTTTTACCCTGTTGTGGCTCAAACATCCTCGTCATCATTCTTTGATAGGTAGATCCCGCATTTTTCAAACCAAATGGCATCACCTTATAGTAGTAGTTACTGATAGGGGTGACAAAAGCAGTCTTCTGCTGATCATCCAACGCTAGTGGTATCTGGTGGTAACCTTAGAAAGCATCCAGGAAACTCATCCGAGGATGGCTGACAGTGGCATCCACTAGCTAATCAATTTTTGGTATAGGAAATGGATCTTTAGGACAACCTTATTTAAGTCAATGAAGTCTACACATACTCGCCATTTCCCACTCTTTTTCTTCACCACCACAATATTTGCTAGCCACTCAGGATAAAAAACTTCCTTAATAGCTCCAGCTTGTTTGAGCTTTGCTACTTCTTCCCTTACTGCATCAGCATGTTCCTTGGATAGGCGCCAAGGAGGCTGCTTTTTAGGTGTAATCAGTGGGTTGACCTTCAGATGGTGACATATGAATTATGGGTCTACCCCTGGGGCTTCGTAAGCATTCCAGGCGAATACGTCAAGGTTTCTCTTAAGGAATTCTACTAACTCTTCCTTCTCCTGCAAAGGTAGCTGAGATCCAACCTGAAAGAATTTTTCGAGATTGTCTCCGATGATAACTTTTGTTAAATCTTCGCACCTAGCGCCCTCGTCTGGGTCTTCGACGGGCAATACCTGAGACTTTAACTGCTATAAACCCCTTTCGGCCTTGGACGAGGACTCAGCTTCGGGCTTATGTTGGATGGCAGCCACTAAGCATTGTCTGGCTACGGACTGATCTCCTCGGATTTCACAAACTTGTCCTTCAGATGGATATTTCACTTTCTGATGCAAAGTAGAAGAAACAACCCCTAGTGTATAAAGCCAAGGTCTGGCTACAATTGCCGTATAGGGCGAATACACATCTACAACTATGAAATCCACATCTACCACCTCTGAGCCGGTCTGCACAGGTAATCGTATATGGCCTTTCGGGGTAACAGCTCTTCCTTCAAAACTCACCAGGGGGGAATTGTATGGTGTTAAGTCTTGAGGCTTTAGGCCTAGCCCCTTGTAGAGATCAGGATACATTATTTCTACCGTGCTACCCTGGTCCACCATTACCCTCTTCACATCATACCCTCCAATTCTGAGGGTGATTACTAAAGCGTCATCATGGGGTTGGATGGTCCCAATCTTGTCCTCATCCGAAAACCCTAAAACCGGTTGAGCATTCGATTTAGCTCTCTTCGGACCTTGGCCAAAATCCCCTGCGGGTAACCGGGCTACCGACATAACCTTCGATGGCCAGGATCCTATTCTCCCCGATGCAGCGAAGATGACATTAATAGTTCCCAATGGAGGCTTTGAAGAGTCATCTCTTCGGGGCTCTGAGTTCATCTGACTTCCTCGACCACTGGAATGGTGCAAGAGGTGTCTTAATTTACCCTCGCGGATCAGTTGGTCCAATTGATCCCACAGGCTCCTGCAATCCTCTATGGTATGCCCATGGTCTTGATGGTACTGGCAATAGAGATTATGATTACACTTCTCAGGGTTCCCCACCATCTTATTCGGCCACTTGAAGAATGGTTCATTCTTAATTTTTTCCAAAACTTGGTGTACTGGCTCTTTGAATACGGTGTTGACTGCCTGAGGATTTGTTGATCCTGATTGGCTAGCGAAATCTCTCCGTAGTTTACTGTTATTGTAATGGTCCGACCTGAAATCCCTCTTCTTCCAGGGGATAACCTTGTCCTTTCCCTTCCCTTGCTGTTGATCTTCTTCAACTCTTTTATACTTTTCAATACGGTCCATGAGCTGACGCATGTTAGTAACTGGCTTACTAGTTAGACTTCCTTAAGCCATGGTCATTGGGAAGGCCGAGCTTAAACGTGCTAAGGGCCATTCCATCAAAATTGCCCTCCATGTCATTAAACATCTCCCAGTACCTATCTGAATACGTTTTCAAGGTCTCGCCCTCTTGCATGCTCAAGGAGAGCAGTGAAGACAAAGGCCTGGCCACTCTTTGGCATATGACAAAACGGGAACCAAATGCTTGAGTGAGCTCTTTGAAGGAATCGATGGAGTCTGCTTTCAGGCTGTCAAACCACCTCATTGCAACCGGTCCAAGACTGGAGGGGAAAACCTTGCACATCAAAGCTTCATCTCTGGAGTAGACAACCATCCTTTGATTAAAGTGACTCACATGTTCCACAGGATCTGTTTTACCATTATAGATGGTAAACGTCGGTTGGTTAAAACGCCGAGGAAGTCTCGCCCGTTTAATCCTGCGTGTAAAAGGTGACCTAGAGATTTGGTTCAAAGCCTTGCTCATATCATTGTTCCCTACTTCTCCACGTGATGGGCTTCGAGGTTGCCTCCTACGATGATGCTCTTCTTCATAGGAAAAGGATTCACTGACTGGTGCTCGAGATCTCTGCTTGTAAGTGACGTCCTGTTCGTTATCGAAATCTTCATCAGAATACGAAGAAATCTGTTTCCTATTTGCATGGCGCAGCTCCCTTTTTAGCCTTTCAATTTCTAGTTCCAAATTCTGGTTCTTCTCTACATGAGACACGTGACTTCCACCATGTGGCTGGCTTTGACTAGTATGCGCAGTGTGCACACTACCTTCACGATCTTGTCTCTTCTCCAAATTAAGAAAATGGTCAACGTGTTGGGATGCCTTAGATTCTGCTGGTTGTTGCCCTGGTTCAGCCATTATCAATTGTTGCTTCCACTTTCGCTCAAGCTCTTCCCACAGACGGCGCCAATTGTAGGGTCAGTTTTTGTAGCCCAAGCCCAAAAAGGTCTGGATTATGAGCCCAACGAACCCAGAACAATGAATTTGTAGAGAGTGGGTGAAAGAGCTGGGCTCGTTATAGATTTAGCAACCGTTCACAATGATATACAGGGATGAACTAACGTAAAAACACATTTGAAAGTTAAGTAAATTGAAGTCCGAAGAGATATATTATTGACTGAAAGGTGAATACAGGTCTTAGAGCTACAGTAAAATCTTTTTCCTCTTTTTTCTCTTTTTCCTTCTCCTCTATCTTCAGAGACATCTTCCATTTATATAGCCTTCTTCTAAATCATCATCATCGTACACATGTTCTTCATCTAAGCATTCACTTGAGTACATGTTACCAGATGTCTTCTTTAGTCCCCCATGAGTGGTGGTAGCTAAGGTTGCACTGTTCAGGGGTCTTCTCCACATAAATACGGCCAGAAAAGTTGCTGCAATGCATTAAACACGGTGGTAGCAGCTTTTTCTTTTAGATATTTCTTCGTTCTTATCATCTCCAGGCATGCCCAAAACTTATCCTTATCATTGAAGTCGTTAGGAAGATCACTCGAACCTTCCAGATATTTGCTTGATCAAGACTCTTTGTATCCGAGGAGAATGCCCTCTTCGGACCACTGGTGCTCTCTTCGGACTATACTCCTCGTTCATTTCCAGGTATATCTCTTCCACATGGACTCCTTCTTAACCACTTTCTTCTCTTCGGACACACAGTAATCTTCAAATAGGGCCCTAGGCCCAATACATAAGGTTGGGCTTTTACCCCCCACATACTTCTTGTGATTGTACTCATGTAATATTTCATTTTTTTAGCATCAAACCAAAACATCAATCAATTTTTTTATGTAAGTGGGGATTGAACCTTAAATCTCTTTTTCAATCATTAGAGACTTTACCAATTAAGCTAACTAAAACCCATAAAAAGGTTTTTCATTAGATTTTCACTTTGTTACTAATTGTTTTGTGATTAAGTCTAATCTTTCAAATTTGAACTAATTTTTTTTTTTAATTTTTACTTATAAAGGGGAAAGAGCATCACTCATTTAGAAAGACTTTTAACCACTCAGCACTTCCAAAAGGGATCTATATCGAACTAACTAATTTAAAAAAATATCCAAATATTTATAATAAAAAAATGCATATATGTTTCAAAATATTAATAGCATAGATTGAGTAGGATTTTTGTATTAAAACTTTGCTAATCTTAATCTAATTCAATTTTTTTTAAGGGGGAAAAAATCAATTTATTCTATATCCCCAAAAAACCAATTTGAAATGACATATTAAGTTGGATTGGGTTAAGTATGTCGAATTGGTGGGATCAATGTATACCTTTATGACAATCATTTTCAATTTTAAGATAACTATCAAGAATGTAATTAACATGTTTTTAAGAATTTAGTAATAGCATCGATAAATCTAATAGTAAGTGGACCTAATTAGTAATTTAATTCTTAATCAATACTTTATATAATATATTATTAAATAAACAATACTCGTTACCAATAAAATATTTACAAAAAAAAATTCGTAACCAACTCTTTAAAACATATACAATAGTACATTTATGAATAGGTAAGAAGGCCTTAACTTTTTTATAAGTAATTTGAGAGATGTGTCACTTAAACTTAAAAAGGCAAGATTTAGCATTCCTTAAACTTAAAAAGCATGCTTGCATCACTGTGTGAACACTCACATGCGTATTGTATTCATCATAGAGAAGTCTCTTAAGAAACTAAAGAGAAATTATTTGCAAGATGATGATACCTGCAAGAGCTAGCTTCAGTCTTGTCTCTATGTTAAGGATACTAGGAACCATTAATTCACCCAGAGTGTCTAGGACATATATGCTAGACTGATGCGCAATCTACAGCTTAAAAATTCAATGTCAACATTTAAACATACATATATGTTGAAACAGAAGCATTCAGCAGCAGATCAACAACAGAAGGGGATAGGAATCGGTATAGGTGAATCAGTCTGAGAGTTTGTTTAGACCCCTTAAACCAGATTGTTTAACCTAATTTATTAACTAAATGATTACTTAAATTAATTTTCAGATCTAGGTTAAAACAAATAAATCATGTTAGGACATATGTGTTTCACATGTTAGGAACACATGTCACTATTTTATGTAATTGGCTAATCCTTTGACAAAATGCACTTTACTTGTATTTAGGTAGATCTAGGATGTGTTTAATACTACAAGAAACCTTGTTTCAAGTTCAAGTGTTAAAACCATGTAAGTATGTCCAAGATTCAAGTACAGAAAGTGTTGTTCATTAAAGCTCGACAGCTAGTATCTATCAAGCCTTGAAGAGCTGTTCCAGCCCGTGGCTCGACAGTAGCTCGACAAATAGGGTATTTATCGAGGTTTATGAAGTTCAGTTTTTCAGGACTATTTTTCATCCAATCCGTGATTGTATGTTTGGACTTTCTTTTCTTACAACCCTAGACATATAAAAGGATTATTTTAAGGGAGACAAGTTGCACAAATATTGAGCAAAGTTTGTTCAAGAAAATTGTGACCGGAGACAGAATTTGCCCTAGTTCATCTTTCTTGTGAAGAAGTTGTTGTGTTTGTACACCATAGGGTTTTGTGGCCAAGGAGCTTATCGATCTTTATCGTGTGATAAACTGAAGAACTTTGCAGCCAACAACCTTCTCTAGTTGGTGATTGAAGTTGCGTACTGAGAACCACACAATTGGTTAGTTACGTACTGGAAGTCATGCATTATAAGGAGAGATTGTCACTACAAAACAAGTCCAATTGGGTATTGGGGTAAAGGTTCAACTGTAGGTTGGTATAAGGTACTGTGATTCCTTTACTTATAACCATTTGTTATGATAATAGTGGATTCTTGGGAGTGGTGACCTTAAAATCACCTGATGGGATTTTTGCCGTGTAGATTTTCCCCATTTGTAAACAAATCACCGTGTCAATTTAATTTCGCTACATAATTTAATTATTGGTGATTTGTTTGTGCTACCACGCGTTTGCATGATAATTTGATTAATTAATAAACTTGGCTAATTAATCAATTAATTCATCACAATGGGTCAATAGGTTTTTGGCCAATCAAGTGGTATCAAAGTAGGCATACTCTGATTAGGATTAATCTTTGCTGTGTGATCCATTGACCCCTGTTTGTCATGGATAGAGGACAGTCTCTTATTATACCTCCTTTATTTGATGGCACTAACTATGCATACTGGAAAGTATGCATAAGAGCTTTCTTGTAGTCTCTAGATGAGAAGGTTTGACAAGCTGTAGAGATTGGCTGGACCAAGCCAAAGGAAGCGTCAGCCGATTGGGATGATGCTAAAATCAAGGCAACCAATTTCAACAGCAGAGTATTGAATGCCTTATTCAGTGCGGTCACCAATAAGGAATTCAAGAAGATATCCTCCACTGAAACTACAAACAAAGCATGGACCATTCTCTAAAAAACCTATGAGGAACAGAGGCTGTCAAGGACTCGAAGCTTCAAAATCTCACAACTAGCTTCAAAGAGATCAAGATGAAGGAGGATGAGTCGTTCGATGAGTTCTATGCCAAGCTTAAGGACATAGTGAACTCAACATTTAATCTTGGGGAAATCATTTCTGAACCCAAAATTGTGAGAAATGTACTCAAATCTCTACCTAAAAGATTCCACACCAAGATCACCACGATCGAAAAATCAAAGGACATTGACAAGATTCCTTTGATAAAGCTGGTTGGTAATCTGCAGACCTATGAGTTAGGTTTAACAAGAATTGGTAAGTTGGGTAAGGGCAAGAGCATGGCATTGAAGGCCAAGAGTAGTGATACTGATGAGTCTTTAGATGATGAGAATTCTAAGATGAAGTCCTACATTACGAGGAAATTCAAGAAGTTCATGAAGAATGCCAATGGGAAGGGCTTCGACAAGGACCGTAGGCAATCTAGTTCCTCTCAATTCAAGAGCCAAGTCAAGGGGAAGAAGGATGCTAGGGATGGCGGTCAGTACACTGTTCCCTCAAGACCAAAGTGGGTGTCAAGGCTTCGGTCACATGAAACAAGAGTGTCCCACATATCTCAAGACGATTGGGAAAAGCAAGGCACTTGCTGCTACATTGAGTGACATCGAGCTTGAGGATGATTTCGACAATGAGGATGACGGAATCTTGAATGCCTTCACTGCCACTGTCAATCCTGCTGAGGAGATTGTTAAAGATGTGGATGAAGAAGAGGAATTGGTGGAGTCTAAGTTTGAGAAGATGGATGAACAAGATGACATCCACACAACCTATGCAAAGTTATACAAGGTCTCAGAAAAGCATGAGAAGTTGTATAAGTTGACCACCAAGAAGCTTAGTGATGTGGAGCTTAAGCGTGAAGAGCTTTCCACAAAGTTTGATGAAGCCAATTAGACTATTGGAGCACTAAGATTTGAGAATAACTTCTTGGTTGAGAAAATCAAGAAGCTTGAGGCAGAACTGTTCCAAGTCAGAGCTCAACTGGAAAGGACTTCAAGCGCTAAGCTCGATGAAATGCTCAGTCTTCAAAAATCTGCTTCCGATCGAACCAGTTTAGGGTATGATTTCTCCTCTCCTAATATTGCTTCTACTAATACTACTATTTTTGTTCGTCCTGCTAATAATGTTGAAATTGAGAACACTAATGTCAAAACTGATTTAGCTAGTGAGAACATAGATAAGGGTAAATCTATCCTAGGAGCACCCCCTAAGCAGGATAAGAAAGAAGTTAAAAACCCTAGGGCTAAGAAGGCAAACTTTCAAAAGCCTAAATAGAGGAAGCAGCATCTCTGTCATCACTATGGAGCAGCCGGTCAAACTTGACCTAATTGCTATATGTGGTTAGCCACTCAACAGAGCAACGACATAATCGCATTAGGAAACTAGAATCAGTTTCCATCCTCTTTTACTCCTTTTGGAGATCTTCTCAAAGCCCTAATGTTCCTTTCGAAATCGAACGGTTTTAACTCTTCCTCCTCACCGTCGGATCAAAGTTTTGCAAGACAGAAAGGTTCTTCCAAGGTGTGGAAGGAAAAGGGCTCCAAGTGATTCTATCACTTCTTCACTCTCTCCCTTTCTTATTTTTGTTTGCATTACTTGTGTATTTTGCTTTATTGTTTTGAGTTAGTCTAGTTTTATACATTGCTTTGTTTTGTTTAACATGCTTTTGTTTGGTTGTTTTTCAGTTTTGCTTTGTTTTGTTTTTTATATAAAAAAAATTGAAAAATAAAAAAAATACAAAAACAGTGTGTGTTTGTGTATATTGGTACTTGTGTACCTTGGATGGCCATTGAAACAAAGTTTTCTAAATTTTGTATCTTTTGTAACTTAGATGAGCATCTCTATGCATAACTAAGCAAGTGAGCTTTGTGGCTCTTGTTTGTAATGAGTAAGATTAAGTAATCTCTTGTACTTAACACTCGTATCACTCTTTTTGACGGGAAGGACTACAAAATCCTAAGAGAAAGGCATGAATAACCATCTCACCACTGTTGCCCGCCAATCATGAAATGACATCTATATGTTTCGGCATAGCAAAAGTGCAATGTCAATGACATTTGCATGTTTCGGCATAGCAAAATTGGAATGTCAAATGCTTAACATCATTGTGTATTTCTTTTATTTCTCTTATATGCCCATGCATGATTTGCTTAAAAAGAAAAATATGCAAAGAAAAATAAAAAGCAAAAAGATCAAAATACTTTATATATGATTGCATGCGTGTATTCTACGAGATGTGGGAGTTATAGGTGATGGAAATAAAGATAAATGCAGCGGAAAATAAGTTTTAAACGGATCTACTTCATTCGATATTGATAACACGTACTAAGTAAATTTCAGAATTTTGAGAACAAGAGATCGTACCTTGAAGCGGTGAATTTCAAAACTAAAGATTGAAGCACTTGGGAATACTTCTAATCTTCACTCTAATTCCACTAACGCCCAAGATGCGTGGTCTCTCAATTGGTAACAAAGGGATGACTAGTGAGTGACAAAAACTCACATGCACATCATTTCAATGTTGTTTTTCACACTCTGAAAAATCTGAACGTTTTTCCCTTTGTATCTAACCAATTTTTCTAATTGGGCTGGCCTTTTGGGCCTTACCAATTGGGCTTAAGTGTGTGGCTTGGAGTGGGACCAAAAGGGACCAATAAGACACTAGCTCCAATGGGCCTTGGGCTTTTCTGTCAACTCTTGACAAGTCCAAAGTTACCATTAACTATATTTAATACCACTATATAAATATAGTTGCACTCTAGGTCTTATTTATAAATTATATCCCAAGACTTTATTATACATGCAACCCCTTCATAAAATATTCGTAGTAATATAAAGTCATTAATGTAGACTGTCACTTTGTAAATTACTACATCTTAATCCTTGAGTACCCGGTTTAATCCTTTAATATTATTCATTATATATTTATGAAATCCAATTCCATAAATGTATACTTTAGTCTTACTAAAGTGGTTAGGCCTAACTCTCTGAATAACAAACTCATTAAACTTATCTCAAGGGAATACTTTATATCTCCGTTAAGAGACTATGAATTCCATCTTGAGAATATATGTTCCATCAACACTAAATGTGGCTGCCCAATATAATGAGATTTTGACCGTTACTTCAGATCTCACTCCTGATATATCAAAGCAACCTACACCTTATGATCAGGTCCATTATTCTCTCAGGATTAAGAGTTCATGCAAATGTAAGTCGTGAGATTTATTATTCATTTGATAGTCTTTAGGAGAATAATAAATCTCACAACGGTCCAGTTCAATATGTCTTAACTCTTAAAACATATTAGCACATCAACCAGAAGTCACCACTTCCATGATCAAGACAAATCATCATGATTGATATGTTATAGTCTTCGCAGATGAAATGCCCAATTTCATTACTGACTACGAACTATAATTCTGAGTTTACAAAGAACTTGTGACTTATATCTTCTGTGACTCTTCACATAAATCACATACTATGCATCTCATGAACTATATGATAATGTCCGAATATTTATGTTACCATTATATCAGATAATAATAAAACAAATTCATTAAACACAATATTAAGTCATACATAATGTCATACACAATGTCAAACTTAATATCATACGCATAGGATTTAAGGGCACTAATCCTAACAATAGGATGTACCTTGAAGGTGATAGTCCCCATCAAACAGTTATGATTGTGTGTGAGTTAAAGTAATTTTCTCATATCTCAAATCGTCATAACATATATACATTTATGCAATCTTGTGATGTTTTTCGCACACAACACGCAATATTCTTTACTACTTTTGATACATGTGCAGGTACAATGTGATTTGGTTATCACAAGGTTTATATGTATTAATGTATGCTCACTAAACTGTCTTGACTTGTTTTTGAAATATAAAATTGGTTAGACTTGTTTAGTGTGTGTGTTTTTGGGATCTATGTGCTTAATTTTTTTGTTGAGAGATGATTTTATGAGTTCAAAATGTTGGTTGGATCCTTGGTTGATTTGCATGTTTGATTGCATTCATATATGTGTTTTTCTTTTCTTTGAAAAACTATTTTTAAGCAATCTCGACACCTCCTCGACTCCTCTCGATACTTGGCTTATCTATCGAGCTCTTCAATTGCTTTTTATCGCAATCTCGACACTTCTCGATAGCTAGGTGGATCGATCAAAAAAGTTTCTGTCCCCTTGATAGCTCCTCAACAGATCCTCGATCCATCGAGCTTCCTTTTGCCTTGGACACCTGCTCGATAGCTGCATCTGTCGACCCTCTTTAAAGCTCGACACCTCTCAACATCTCTCGATTTGTCGAGAATTACTGAGCTTGTATAAATAGGGTCAGCACGATTCAGACTTCACTTTCCTCGATCTCTCTTGATTGCTCTCAACCATTTCACCTCCCAAACATACTTTTCTTTCTCTAAACCTCACTCCCAAGTGATTTTCGGCCTTAATCAAGTTTCTCTTCACTTGGTAAATGTCTTAATCACTCATATTCTTGCATTTCATGATTTTTAACCTAAGTTTTTGGGAGTTTTGAAAATTTTCGGGTTTTTCAAAATCAAAGAGGTTTTTGCAAAATTTTTGGGATGGGTTTTGAAGATTTGATCTTAAAAACTTCATGTATTGCATCTTACGTGCATTATAACTATATTTTCATGCATTTAGATGCATGTTATATATGTTCTCTGTTTGTGTGCTGTTAGGTTTGGATTGGGCTGAGCCCATTATGCTTTTTCTATTGCATGTCACATGTTCATGCTTTCTCATCCATACGTTCCTTCTTTTCAATATATTCTTGTATATTTGAACTCTTTTAGGACTTTTCTAATTGTCTTTTTCTCCCTTTCTTTCTTTTGTTTGCTTTAGTCTGCTTTTATGGCACTCAAACGCAATTCTACTCCGTCCCGAAACCCTTTTCGTTATAGGGCATCCACTTCTTCTGATCTTATTCCCTCACACGTCCGGTTCCGTGATCAGAAGGCCAAATTGGACTTCTTTGAGAAATTTTCCTGACGAGGCATTCATTATGAATGCCAAGTCATCTTGTTGGACTTCTTCGACATTAACCTTCCCATTGTCATTCATAGTAAGGAATGGGAGTCACTGTGTGATGTCCCGGTCACTTGTCCATCTGTGCTGATCCAGGAGTTTTACTTCAACATGCATGGATTTGATTTTTCAGTACCTCTTTTCATTACTCGCGTTTGAGGTACTCGCATAGTTGTCACACCAGAAATTGTCTCTGATGTGCTCTGTGTCCCTAGGGTAGAGCATCCTGACTACCCTGGTTGTGATCGTCTTAGGATAATGTCTAAAGATGAGCTTATTTCTTCTTTTTGTGAGCGCCCTTCTGATTGGGGTGAGCATCAGTTCACTTACTGTACGGGCTTTGCTAAAGGCCCTCAGTTTCTGAACATGTTCATGACTTTTGTTCTTCATCCCTTATCTCATTATAACTCTATTACAGAGCCTCGTGCTCGATTTTTGTTTTCCCTTTTAGAGCATCTTAGTATATATTTTCCCTCTCATTTCATTCTTTCTATCATAGATGTGTATAGGGATTTGGCGACTAGTGATAAGCTTATCTTCCTTTCGGCTATCACGAGGATTTTACGCCATTTTTCTGTTCCCTTTCCCGTGTTCGACCACTTCTCTGTCATGGGTGCTATAAATGCCACTACTGTTAAACGGAGTGAGGCACAGTTTTGGTCGAGGCGGTCTGGGTTAGCAGCTCCTCCCACTCCTTTGGCTTCATCCACATCCGCTCCCTCTTCTTCTATGAGCAGTGTGACTCTCGAGGACATCATGGTGCAGCTTCAGCGCATGAATGCTCGCCAACATTCTCAGTGATGAGTTATGTTAGGTGAACACCCATGTGAGTCGTATTACATGACGGCAGACGGTCATAGGTGGCTTTGTTGCTTCTCCTCCACCTACTCCAGAGGCTTCTAGGGATTAGGATGATGATGATGGTGCTACTGCTTTCGATGGAGATGCTAGCTCTTCTAGTGCTGACGAGATGTCTACTTGACACTCTTACCCTTTGTCACTCGTGACAAAAAGGGAGAGTAGTTTTGGTTATGAGAGTAGTCATAGTTAGGGGGAGAGTTAGTATAGGAGATTTTTGTTAGGGGGAAAGTATGTAGTGAGGATTTCATGTATCTTTTTCTTTTCTTCCACTTTAGATACATTTATCTCTTGTACATGGGTCTTGTGACATTTTGACATACATTGTACTTATATTCTTTATATATTGTTGTATGTTTTCTTACATGTGTTGTTTCTTTTCTCTCGTTATGCACATGCTTCTTATATATTGTATGCAATCTATTACTTTTGTTTCACACAAAGATGCCTTGATGAGTTTTGTTTAAAGTATTTCAGAAATATAGGTTGTCAATGTCTACTTGCCATAAACTCTCTTCTTGCAAAGTTTTTTAGGATTTTGTGTTAGGATAGATTTTATTATATGTAACAAGTGAGTATGAGTTAAGTGATTTATGACTTCTCTCATATGTTCATTTATTTGTTGTGGTTTTGTTACGGATTGCCAAAAGGGGAGATTGTTAGGACATATGTGTTTCATATGTTAGGAACATATGTCACTATTTTATGTAATTGGCTAATCCTTTGACAAAACGCACTTTACTTATATTTTGGTAGATCTAAGATGTGTTTAATACTTCAAGAAATCTTATTTCAAGTTCAAGTGTTAAAGCCATGCAAGTCTGTCCAAGATTCATGTGCAGAAAGTGCTATTCATTAAAGCTTGATAGCTACCATTTATCAAGCCTTGAAGAGTTGTTCCAGCCTGTGGCTTGACAGCAGCTCGATAGATAGGGTATTTGTCGAGGTTTATGAAGTTCAGTTTTTCAGGACTGTTTTTCATCCAATCCAAGATTTTATGTTTGGGCTTTCTTTTCTCACAACCCTAGACATATAAAAAGATTATTTTAAGGGCCATCAAAGGAGACAAGTTGCACAAGTGTTGAGCAAAGTTTGTTAAAGCAAATTGTGACTGGAGACAGAATTTGCCCTAGTTCATCTTTCTTATGAAGAAGCTGCTGTGTGTGTACACCGTAGGGTTTTGTGATCAAGGAGCTTCTCGATTTTCATCATGTGATGAACTGAAGAACTTTGCAGCCAACAACCTTCTCTAGTTGGTGATTGAAGTCGTGTACTAGGATCCGCACAATTGGTTAGTCACGTACTGGGAGTCGTGCATTACAAGGAGAGATTGTCACTACAAAACAAGTCCAATTGGGTATTGGGATAAAGGTTCAACTGTAGGTTGGTATAAGGTACTGGGATTCTTTTACTTGTAATCGCTTGTTGTGATAATAGTGGATTTTTGGAAGTGGTGACCTTAAAATCACCCGGTGGGGTTTTTGTCATGTAGGTTTTTCCCATTCGTAAAAAAATCACCATGCCAATTTATTTTCTTCTGCATACTTAGTTTAATTGGTGATTTGTTTGTGCTACCACGTGTTTACATGTTAATTTGATTAATTAATAAACTTGGCTAATTAATTAATTAATTCATCACAAGAGGTCAATACGTTTTTGGCCTATCAAATCATATCATGCAAAGTTGCAGAAATGTAAATAACACCACGATATGTACCCGAGAAAACTAATGAAATTAACTTGTTTCAAGGTAAAAACTTGGGGAGGATTTGACCTAGCTATCCTCAAGATAAATTAAATCCACTATAAGAGAATTGAAGTTTTTACAAAAGATTTAACCCTAAATCTAATGCTACGTCATGTAGTAATTTACAGACACGACCATGTGCAAGTTTCGAATTCACAGACTTCTTCTCTTCTTGGATTAACAGCAACACAAGCACACCCTTGCTTGTGACTTTGAGACTTCACTCAAAGGTTTCAGATCACCATCAGTAGTTGATCTTGAATGCAACAACTAGTTCTACCAATCCTTGATTGTAGTTTTTGCTTCGGTAGAATCTTGTGTAATTAGAAGGTATAGAACCTCTCAAATCTCACTAGGAGTAACACACAAGTCTTCCAAAAGTCTCCAAAACGAAGCTAGGGTTTTCTTTTTATATGTGGAGAAGTTTAAGTGAAACCCTAAACGTTTTTGTTGTGATTGGACTGAAATAACCTTCTATAGAAAAACCTTATCTGCGATTTTCGATTGGTCGGGTCTATTTCTCGATCGGTCGAGAAAGGCAGGACTTGAATTCTTTTTTTTGCAATCAACTGGACTTTGAAATCTTGAAACACACTTATTTAAGCACACTCTAAATACTTAGACTAGACTTGTTTTGCTCTCGGTTTGCCAACACATTACAACCATGATTCTAAACATTTAATCTAAATCTTTAGAACCTAACAATCTCCCCTTTTGGCAATCTGTGACAAAACACACATACCAAAATAATGCTTAAATAAAAACCAGCTCAAATACAAGTTATTGTCCAATTACATATCTTACACAACTACTAACTATTATTTTCTAGTATAATCAGCAACTATTGAAAGATTTAACCTATAAATTCTTGAAACATTGAAAACAACTCATAAATGCATGTGTGGAAAATATAGTTAAACATTCTAAACAGAATTTAAACCTTGAAATCACAAAAACACAAGTAGATAGTGAACACATCAACATGAATAGCCTCAGAATCATCAACTATCATAATCTCATCACATCAATGTTTAAGTGAAACAAAGAAAATAACTAAAGGTAGAAATACATCGAAACCGAATAAAATAAAATACAATAAAACAAAGTAAAGTAAAGTAAAGTACTCCCCCTAGCCAAAATACATAAATTCCCCCTATGTACATAGATCTATTGCGTATTGCCAAAGGCAACGTTAGTCCTCAAAGGGTGGAGGTGGTGGAAAAGAACTTCTATAATTTGAGAAATCGGCTCTCAATGATGCAACCTCAGTCAATAGCTCATTAAGCAACTGTCCCTGAGTAGCCTAAGTCGTCATGATAGATTGCGTCATGGCTCAGAGTGACAATGGTGGAGCTCCTGAAGGATCAACATCCTTAGAATGAATAACAGGATCCATAGCAAGAGTAGGATCCACATAAGTCTCCTCTGTAGCAAAGATGGTACCAGAGGTAGTGGAATCATCTCCTTTAAGTCTCTTAGAAGTCCCAGTGCTTGGCTCAGCACTCTTCATCTGTGCCTGTCTTTGTCTAAGATAGGTAGTTCCTATGGGGGGCCATAATATGTACTAACTCTAGGGAAGGAAACTCAGACATCTCTAAATATCTCAAAATCCTAAAAATGAACAAGGGGAAGAAAAGCTTTTGACCTTTACTCTTACTTCTATAGACATCGATAATAGATTGAATAAACATAGAAGGGAAACACATAAAACCATCAGTAATAAGAGCATAAAGAAAAGCACAACGCTCTATAGGTACAGCATGAACATGAGAGATAGGCTGGATGTTATGACAAGTGATCTGTAAGTATAAAGAGTTAAGCTAAGTAAACTCACAAGAGTTGATTCTTGGTTTTGGTCCTCAAGAAACAGGACTACCACAAATAAGGGACATCATATCATCTACAGAAGGAAACTCTGTGTAAGGATAAACTGGTTTACGAACTAAGGGTACTCCTAAAGCCTCAGAAACAACTTGTTTATTTATAGTAAACTCCTGACCACGAATCCAAGTAGTCAAGTTATGACCACCGGTAACCTCAAGAGATTTAGACCCCTCACACAAAGAAACCCAGTTCCTAGACACAAATGTCCTACACAAATGGAAGGATATAACTCACTCAGAACTATCTCCCTTTCACCCCAAATTGACCTATACTTGTTCAAGGTCTCATAGCTTTCCTCACATTTTTCAGTCAAAAACCTAACACCAACAGTAGAACCAGATGAAGCGGAAGAACCAAGGGTCCTTTTGGCTCTAGTCTTAAATTTCCCACTAGGTTTAGGAGCCATGTCTAAGAGTAAAAACACAAAACAAAACAAAAACCAAGGACAGACTACATAAGAAGGATTAGAGACAAGATAACATGCAAATTAAAAAAAAAAAAAAAAATCTATATGATGCATGACATTGATTCTTGCATGATGCATGATCTACTGTTCTTGCACAATCCAGAATCATCACAATTTGCAAAATTGTCAAGGTAAATTTAAGAATTATAGAAAATTCCCAATTTGAAAACCAAACAATTCTCAAATAAAACCTTGTATTGACAAATTGGATATCACAACAAGTATAAAACAGGTTATAATTACTCAATTTATCAATTTCATAAGTCAATTTCACTCAATTTTGCCTAATTTCACAAAATCCCTAAATTCTCAAAAACTTAGAACCCTAATTTCAAAATTTTCAGTAAAAATTAAAATTTTTGAAATTAAAATTTTTGAAATTAAAGCATGTGAATCATGTTTAAATGATGCATGAACAAAAACCCATGGTTTAGAATTGAACAAAAACCCAATTTTCATCAAAACCCCTAAATTTTCTAATGTGCGAAAATCACTACAAATTCAATGAAAAATGCATGAAAACATGTAATATGATGAAAAAGAAAGGGTATAAAGGTCCGAATCCACAGACTCCTTCTCTTCTTGGATTACCAGCAACACAAGCACACCCTTACTTGTGACTTTGAGACTCCACTCAAAGGTTTTCATCATCATCAGTAGTTGATCTTGAATACAGCAACTAGTTCTACCAATCCTTGATTGTAGTTTTAGCACTGGTAGAATCTTGTGTAGTTAGAAGGTACAGAACCTCTCAAATCTCACAAAGAGTAACACATAAGTCTTCAAAAAGTCTCCAAAACGTAGCTAGGGTTTTCTTTTTATATGTGGAGAAGTTTAAGTGAAACTCTAAACATTTTTGCTGTCATTGGACTGAAATAACCTTCTGCAGAAAAACCCTATCTGGGATTTTCGATCGGTCGAGTCTATTTCTCGATCCGTCAAGAAAGGCAGGATTTGAATTCTCCTTTCTGCAATTAGCTGGACTTTGAAATCTTGAAACACACTTATTTAAGCACACTCTAAACACTTAGACTAGACTTGTATTGCTCTCAGTTTGCCAACACATTACAACCATGATTCTAAACATTTAATCTAAATCTTTAGAACCTAACACAATCAATTAAGCCAGAAATATAACACAAGTCATTGTAATCCCCTTCACTTTATCTATGGTCAAATAATATACCACAAATCATAAATATATTCCTTGCAATCAGTTCACTTTTCATAAAAGCAACATCAACTATTCATTAAGTGATAATGGTCAATCAAACAATTCTCAACCAAACCCACAACATCTTTCTACCAACAATATCCATACCGAGGTCCAATCTCAAATACGAAGACTTAATTATTGAATAAGTATGAAAAAAACATGAAGCTAGAAATTTAGTTTCTTTAAAAGACAGAATTAGTTGATCTTGTATCCAGCAATGGGCCAACTGTGGCTTGCTTCATCTTCTCCTGCACTATGAAAGAAAACCAAAGACGTTAATGTTCAATAAAATTTAATAACCTTCACCATAGTTCCATTTCGAGACAATGACTTCGATCTAATCATAATTTTGCAAAAACATTTACTATCTAAGAAACATGGACAAAAAAACTAATTGACACGAACACTGACACTGACATTAACACTACAAGAAATTTGGGTTTAGCCAACATTTGTAAAACGTCGCTAAAAACCCAAAAAACGTCGCTATAGAGTATAGCGACTTTTTTGCGACGTTCGAAAACGTCACAATAGGCTTGTCGCTATAGATCTATTGTGACATTTTCGAAAACGTCGCCATATGTTACTTTTTAGTGGCATTCAAAAACTTTTAGTGACGTTTTAATAATATAATATTTTCGCATATAATGCAGGAAGATGCATTTAGCAACGTTTTGAAAACGCCGCAAATAATCACACCTATAGCGACATTTCAAAAACGTCGTAAAAGCATTTATCCTCTTTTTTTTTAGTGACATTTTTAAAACGTCGCTATAGGATTGATTATTTGCAGCGTTGTAAAGGCATTGCTAAAAAGGATTTCCTCTTACTTTTTAGCAATGTTTTTAAAATGTCACAAAAACCTACCTTTTTTTTTTTTTTTTTTAAATGCTATAAAAACTTGCTTAAAATTCAACAATAACTAACACAAGCTTGTAATAGATCAAGTATACTTATTGATCATCAATATTCCACAATAACACATTAACCATAGATTCAATATATATATATATATATATATATATATATATATATATATATATATATATGTTTAATACCAATACATGTATCGTCTTGAATTGAACAAAATATTTGTCTATCTACACCAAAAAAAATAAAAAAAATAAAAAAAATAAAAAAAAAAACCACCACCTAAACTATGACAATATTAAACAACGTACAATACTTCCAAAATAAATGTGGTTGTAACAGAACACTTGTCTACCTATAAAAAAAAAAAAAAACAACCACCCAAACTATGGCAATATTATAAACAAAGTACAATAGTTCCAAAATAATTGTGGTTGTTCAAAACAACTATGTAATAGCCTATGGAGTCCTTAAAACACTGCATGTACCGCTATATGCTAGTTTCTTGATGAGATGAAGCCTGTGATCTATAAGGAGTTGGAGATTGATGATCTAAACCGAAACCATCCTGAGTACAAATTAAAGTATCTAATAAGTTCATAAAGAAATCATTTTGAGTAACAAGATAATAGTTGCTATACTTAAAAATTTTAAACACCAAATACATTCTTAAAACATTAAAATTTAATACCCGACTAGCTTCTAAAGAATGATTTTGTTGATTTTGCACTAGTTGCATCAATTGGCTCACTCGCTCCTCCAAGTTTTCATAACGATTCACTTTCTCCATAAAAAAAGCCACTTGATTCTCCAATTGAGTCACTTTAACATCCCTTTCTTGGCTTCTTACTTAAGCAATTGCAGGAGTGCTCTTGGCAGGATGCATACTTAGGGTTGGGTCAAATCCCACACCTTGAACA